>JAOVVI020001522.1:0-24023 GCA_028571085.2 Nepenthes alata
CATTTTAAATTTTCTTTTGAAGTTGGGATCTCACATGCCACGTCTTGGTTGATTCACAATTTTGAGGCTTTGGAGAGCTTTAGTTCAGATGCTTTGAAAGCTTTTGAAGGTGTCTAAGAATATGTAATGCCTAGTTTAGGAGAGGGTCTGTAAAATAAATATAGATCAGATGTCTAAGGATATTGTAAATATATATCAGTTTTTTTCCTCCCTTTTGTTGACGCTTGAATTATGTAAATTTATAATTAATGAGAATTTGAGTTTTATTTTGGTTTTTATTAGTTATTAGTGTTATAAATAAATTAAAAAAATTATCACAAAAAATATTGGTAATGTCTTATTCATCTTATCTCTCTGAACCTTTTAAGGTCAATCAAATTAAAATTTACACAATTTATGCTTAACATATAATTATTTGAAATATTTACATATTATTTGATAAATTTATGTTATAAATTTTCGTTAGACCTCAGTTTGCTAGAGGCAGAGAACAGGATAACTGATAAATCAATTTAAGCAGCCTTCTCAACCATGTGCAAAATTGCAAAATCTAAAAGTAGCCATTAAACAACTTCAAAAAAGACCAAAATTACTGCAAGTTAATCCCAATGACTTCATTTTACGAGATGTCATTACATTATTGTGCCTGTTCACCTCTAAGCTTTTGATCTAAAATTGTTAGGTTTTAATATGGAGCTATAACAAAGGGGCAGTAAAAGAAAATAAAAAACTTTGAGAATAGAGAGGACGAATGGCTGCTGCTTGTGGAAGATTGCCGAAGAATATTACAATGAAATAATGAAATATTACAATGTTGAAAATATTATATTTTCTAAAAATAATAAATTTTTTTTACATCGTAATCACCTAAACCCGAAATTTTAAGAAAAATATTACAATGCTCGACAGAATAGGAAGAAAGAGAAGTGAGAGAATGAATGTACTCATGATTGCAACCCAGATGACGGACGAACAACTCATTAAGCTTGCAGAAGTGAAGACGGCTATGCTCGACAGAATAGGAATAAAGAGAAGTGAGAGAATGAATGTACTCATGATTGCAACCCAGATGACGGACGAACAACTCATTAAGTTTGCAGAAGTGAAGACGGCTATGGAGGGAAACGAAGAACATACATATTGCTTTCTCTCTTTCTTTCGTCGTTCTGCTCTCTCTCTCTCTTTCTTCGACCGTTTACAGTTACTGTTTGTGGTTAGGGCTTTAGCTCACAAGACGAAGATAAAGGGAGATTAAGAAGGTGCACATTGCTCTTTCTCTCTCTTTTTCTTTGTTCTACTCTCTTTCTCTTTGTTCTTCGTCCGTCCGTGGCCATTGAACCCCAACATGGTTAGGGTTTTCTTTGATTTGGGGAAAAAATCTCAGCCATTGGATTTAAAAAAAATCCAATGGTTGATATTTTGCTTTTTTAAATTAAAAAAAATAATATAATTGTACGTATATGAAGAGGCCGCATATGCACAGTTATTATTATTAAAAAAAAAGAAGGAAGTGGTTGGGGCCGTTGGATCTCATCCAATGGCCCCAAACACGTGGCACAGGATGCTGCGCAGGGTCCCTGAGTCCCCACAGGGGACGTCATGTTCACACTACATCAAGATCAAGCACCGTCGCCCTTGTTCTCGCGTTTCACTGGCTAATCGTGTCCCTCTCTTCACAGTTCCGAGGTCAGCGCTTCTCTCTTTCTCTCTATCTGTGTAAAACTTTTCGACGCCGCACCGTTTAGTGCTCGTATGCATGTCTGTCTTTACCGCTATTAGTTAGGGCAAACATTTTTTACTCTTCTGTTTATGCCTTTCAAACGGTAACAGGTATTATAGCATGTCTTTCGATTTCGGAAATTTGTTCTTGCTTCATGGTTGCTTCACTTTTATTGATTATTAGTTTCCGTTTGGTTGCCGAGAGGACGCGAGAAAAGTGTAGTGAATTTTATAGAAATGTGAATTTTTTATTCATTCGCTTTGACTTTTAGAGCTTGTATGTGTGTTGCTATTTTTGCTTGACTTGATATTTTCGAATTTTTGCTGATCGTTTTATTGAAATTTAAGCGCTTGACCGGTAGAATTATTCTATTCCTGAAGATGTGTAATGGTTGCTTGATTTTCATAGGTTTCAAGCTTTTCTTTTATTATTGGATGATTTACAGTTTTACTTTTGTTATGCAGCTTAATTAGAATTCGAACATGGGTTTCAAATCAGTTTATCGGACTTTGGTGGAATTGTTTCCGCAGGTATCATTGCAATTGCATTGAAATAGATTGCATGCCTTACCACTGAATCATTTTCTTTGCATTTTCCTTTCCTTTTTTTTTTCCTGGTTAATTGAACAGAAAGAACCTGATAACTCAATCCTAGTTGGTTATTTGGTTACAATAGAAGCCTGAAAGGAAATTTTTTTAAGACAGGCCATTAGACCCACTGTACTTTGTGTATATAAATTTTGGGCAGTCAAATAATATTATGAACTACTTTGTTGGGAAAACGATTTTTGATTTTCTATTTTCAGTTTCTCTTCCTTTTTCATTTTTTCACTTTTATAGTTTTCTTGGAAAACGCGTTCATTTGTTTTTGATTAGAAACGTAAATATTTTAGCAAGTTAATATTTATTTATTGCTATTTGTAAATTTTTAATGATTCGATATATGATAAAAATTATTAATTGATAAATTATTTGATAAATTTATTTAGTATTTATAATAAACCAACTAATTGAACTCATTTGTGCTTACGAAATGTCACTAGTTAAAGTAATTTTCAAATTTTATTAACTTAGGAATTCATTCTTGTCACATTTTGAATAAATTTGAGTAGTCTCATCCTTTGCGGCCATGAGGGCAAACTTTGACATAATTTGGTTGTAAGCATCTATCAACATACCTCAATTTTTAGATCTTCCGCAATGAGTAATGGACTCTCTGACTGGATAATATATTCTTCTAGCCCCTTCTGTTGTTTGGCTTGATTGTACTGAAATATTCCAGGGTTGGCATTACCTATAGACGTTAGTTCAGATTGGTTTTTTTTTCCATGTTTTTCTATTGTGTCGCTTTAAATTTCCTGTGTCTTTGGAGCTGTGACTAGTATAAATTTGTGTATATATTTTTAAAAAGACTCCATCTTTTCAACAATTTATTTAGTATTAAAAAGTTGCCATACATTACTAGAATGTTTTTTAGAGACATCTGGAGGGATCAGAACTCCTAATTTGTGTATCTGGAGTGTTACTATTGTATGAAAATGGGATAGTTACTTCAATCTTGTTCACCAAATTTTGAAAACATTTAAGTCACAAATCACCAATTAAATTATACTAAAACAAAATTAAGCAGCTATAAATGAAATAAATTTAGAGCCTCAATTAACAAAATATTGAAGCATGTGGAAAATGAGAATATGGAATAATGAAGATTTGAGAGATTGAGAGAAGTAGAAGTGTTAAGAGAATGGGGAAATGAGGAGCTATTTATATATTATTAGGGGAGGGACATTTTTTTTGTAAATATCTTTTTTCAATTATTGGAGATTCAAATCCTCTTTTCTTGATTGGCTCAATTTCAGGCGAGTTCCCCTCATCCTGGATGTCTGTCTCTTGTTACCTCTAAATTTAACTGAGTCACATGTTCTTACGGTGTTCATCTATCCTATGTTTGACCTCACTAAACCATCTTAATCGCACTCTCATATTTTCTTGTATAGGTGCTTCTTAAAAATTGCTACAGATGTGCTTGTTCTTATTTTGTGTTAGAGTTACAAACCTTATTGATCATAATATCTTGATTTCTTAGGATCTTGGAATGAAATTTCAGTCGATGTGCAAAATATCGCTTGCTATATATCTATATAGGTTCCCCTAGTATCAACATTTCACATTTCATCAACATTATTGTGAGATATTGCAATATGTCAACCTATATTTTGAATATTGGTTGATGAACCAATTATTGGACAATAGTTCATTTTGTTCCTTTCCGCCAAAAAAAAAAAAAAACAAAATCCAATACATCTTATATATATATATAAGCATCGCCTGAAAAGACCAGTACTTATGTGTACGTAACCATTACCAATATTTTCATCCTTGCCTGGGATACTTGCTTTTCTAAGTAATAATTTTAATTGCTCAATATTATGATCTATACAATATAGTTGGTTTAACCGTTGTCCTATAAAAGTTTCCTGCTTATTTTGTGGTATTTAAAGATTACATCATAATTATGCATTTCTCCCTATCAACCTGCCTTAGTCCTATGCATGACATATTGATCAATCTCGATCAATCTCTTCATTTCATTGTCTATAGATCTAAGGTAATGAAATTTGTTGTTTTCTGGAATTTCTTAATCATTAATTTTGTTTTGTTCATTACTTTGTTTAGAATTAGTGAAGTTTCTCTTTAAAATGGAGTTTTGTACTCCAATTTAATCCAACTTGCGTGGTATTTAACACATGGTAATATTTGTAAATTTATTCCAATATTATATATAATTGTGTTACAATTGATGTATTTGTTGGCTGATGCCTAGGTCAGTATTTGATTAAACTTCAGGAAACTTAGCTAGATATGGATGGAAGCCTAAAACCATGATGCATGTCTAAATAATACAAATCTTACATAAACAAATTACAGTGCTGCCATCCTAGATTTGTCTCCAGTTGAGGGTCACTTTATCTTCTTAGGTTTCATAGTGCCCGTAAAGTAAACTTCTTAGTTTTCTAAGTGACTCGTGTCTGTGATGGAATCTTCCTCCAAAGGAAAATAGTCTTTGATGAGCAGGCAAAATCCTTCTGTGTGTGTGTGCTTGCACACGCAAATGTAAGGCTCAGGCCTTTCTGCATTTCTGTGTCATGCTACTTGTATGACTTCCTTTAAAATTAGTTCTTGCAGAAATCTTGTCACTTGATATTTTCATGATTTATTAACTGTAAACATATTTTGTTCTTTCTTTTTTTGGAGGAATTGATGAAGTTCAAGGCATTGATGTCATTTTCTTTGATATTAATTTATTTTGCCTTTTCGTGTGAAAAGGTTGATGCTCGTATACTGAAGGCTGTTGCAATTGAGCACCCTAAGGATCCCAATGGAGCTGTGGAGTCGATTCTCACTGAAGTCCTTCCTTGGGTGATGAAGGAATCTGGTGCTTCTCCCTCTCAGAGAAAAATATTGGATGGCAAGTCATCATCTGAAACAGGTGCTGCTTTATCCTATTCCATCTTTATGCATGAAAAGCGAGATGTGTTTCATGGAAGGGGTCATTTGTTTTTTTTTTGCCCATCTACTGCATGTTTGAATTTTCATAAACTGTCTTGTTTATGATATCTTATGTGGATGTTGATATCATATATGCTGTTGAGGAGTTACATGGATGAACTGCTGAAACTTCATATGTTAATTGAAAGGACTTAGCTTTCAGTGAAAAGATATTCAAATAAATGATATTTTCTAGAAAATTTGTGCTGTTTTGGAAGAAAAAAGATGACATTTTTAATGTGTCGTTATATTCTTGGTGTTATTTGTGTCTTAAGTATAGTGTAAAAAATAATAAATATAGAGTTCTTCTCAATGTTTGGCTGTGTTGTGGGTATGTCACGGATTTTTAATGTGATTACTTGCATCTTTCTCTTTCACTGAAGCTTCCTAGAAATGCTCATGCTAATAATCTATAGATCATAATTTTGCTCCTTTAAAACTTACCACTGCTGGAGGAACTTCGGCTTTCAGTATGATTGCAGTTGTTTTCCTAGTATGAATCTGAATTTGGTTGAGAGTACGTAACTAGTGACAAATAATGGTTGTGCAGTTCAATATGAGAGGAAAATTCCAGCAGAAATGGCTGCAACAACTATTTCGAGTTTTTCTAAACTAGGATCAGTTGCTGGGGAAGATGACAATGGATCACAGGCAGTGAATGACTTCCATCATGGTGAACCAAGATGCTTGAACAAGACACTTGGTGATTCTTTAGGTTCAGCTTTTCATGATGCAAAGGACAATGATGATCAACCGATTTTAAAGGGGAGTGAAGAATCGACTTCATCAGAAAGTCTCGAAGAAAGAGATGGTATTCGTCAGGAATCCTTGCATATTACATCTGTGACTTCAATATGTGAAGAAAGTGATAATCATGACCATGACCTGGAAATTGGAAACAATGAAAGTGAAGAATTTGATGCATCAAAGAAATATCAAGAGATGGGTGATGATCTCAATTTTGATGATATCTCATATTCTTCCTCTTTAACTTCTTCCATAGTTAAAGATAGCAGTGCTGATGCCTGCTTGGGCAATGACAAAGGTGCTCACCCGAATAGTTTTAGCAGTATTTCTTCTTATGATGTAAATAGATCTGTTCACACAGACAGTTATGTGGAACAGTTTTGTCTCAATAACCACTCATTGGATTTTGGAAATTCTTTGGATCTAGCTTCACTGTGCATCAATGACCATATTCTAGCTGCACTAGGGTCCAATATTGTGCCAGAAGCTCAGCAGGGTGTCCCGGTTTCTGATTCTGATTATCCAGAATCTAAAGTGTGTGGTGACACTGAATTGATGAAAGGAATCTGTGTCCATGACATGGTTGATGCAGATTTGTCAACTGGGAATGCCATAATTACCCGATCTGATCAAATTTGTAGAATTGATCTCCTTGAAGAGATTATTGAGGATGCTAAAAACCACAAGGTAAGCTTTGCTTTACTTTTTGCCTCTGTAAGTCAGGTTCTTATTGCTTTAATAAGTTTCGGACTTATGTCCATGAGTAATCTGGTTCTGTTTTCAGTTTATGTTGATCTCGCATTCATATGCCGTTGCTTGATGCTAGATTTTCTAAATTGTGTGTGTTTTGTTTGCGTAAGGCATGCTCATATACATGAACCGCAGTCAGTTGTATTACTCTATTATTTTGGTCAAGTTTTTTTTTTTTTTCAATTAGATTATAATCACGAGGGACACAGTTGGGGTTGGAGGGTAATTGTTTTGGAATGATCAAGATTGTTTGCCCTTGCAGGAGGATCCTGATGGGAAAAAAATAGGACAATTATGTTTGTGTTTTGTGCAATCATAGAAAAGTTGAGGGTGAACCTTGTTGTGGAGGTACGGTTGTCTCATTATGACATGCTGGTCATAGGATAGTCAATCTTCAGCTCAAGGATGAGGTTGTGTACATTTAACTCGCCCTATACTCCATGTTAGAATAAGTAAACCCTAGTTAAGGGTATTTTAGTCACATTGCAAAGTTTGTATCTATATATGTGCACATCCTCATAACCCTTAAAAATATAAGGGAGTTTTCACAAAAGCTCTCTCTCTTCCTAAACATAACATGGTATCAAAGACATTGTTATCCATTAGCACTGCCGCCCCTAGATGAAATTAGCATGCCTTGGCCTGCGTATCAAAAGCCCCTAGACGGTTTCCCATTTGAATATATTTGATCAATTTATTTTGAAATCTAGATTTTCACTGAAAAATCTAGATCTGCTCTGTTCTTGGTCCTTTCATTAAATCGTGGCCAGAAATCTTCTATTTCTTGTGCATTTGAGGATCGCCTACATCTGAGAGAGGTTGTCCGCATGTGATTGAGGCAAATTGTGCAGTGTCTGGAACTCTTTGGTGTTTCATTTCCTTCATATAGTGTACAGTTTTCTTCATTTTCTTTCGATTTCTCTTAATTTGTCCATGTTTTGGTGTTGAACTCCATTGGTGTTCGATTCTTTGGTGGGGTGAGAGTGGCGTGCACGTTTTTAGTTTTGTTTTCTTTGGTGAGCATGGACAAGTGTGGACGAGTTCAACTCTCTTTGGTGCGGTGAGTTTGAATCTTGGTGTGGGAGTTTAGATCAGATCTTGGTGCGGTTGAGTTCTTTTTTGTGTGGTGATTTGTGTTTGGACCTTTACAATATTTGTTTTGGTTTGATGCAGAGTGTTTTTTCAAATATTTATTATGATATGGAGACTAGGAGTACATTTGATGGAAGTGTTCCAACTTGAACAAACGAATCCAAAGTGGTTGTCTTTGAAACCGTTACAACCATATTTTCTTGAATTACAAATCAGCGTCTGGAGAGGGCGAATCGTTAGCATTGGAGGAGGATTGTATTATTTATTATTCAATGACTTGATAAGGAGGACCATTTCATTGATGATGCTTCTAATTCTGACACAGATTGCCTTGAGGGTCAAGCATGGCTACGTGAAGATGCTCGTTTATGCACTTAGTTGATTAAGTTCATGGAACAGAGGGTGGCTGTTTGTTTTCATATACTGATACTGTCAAGGAATTGTGGGATTATGTGTCGATTTTTTATTTTAGATTACATGACATGTCAAGGAAGTTTGATGTATCTAAATCTTCATTCCATGTGAATTAAAAGGATTGGAGTGTAACTAATTTTTTTGCTGCTTTCAAAAAACTCTATGAGGAATTGAATGTAATTTTGCCCATCGACACTTATATGAAGTAAATGCGAGAGCAACGTGAACTATTAGTTATTCTGTGCTTTCTTGTTGGCCTGAAACTTGATTTTGAATTTACTTGATCCCATATTCTAGCAAGCTTGGAGGTTATTTTATTAACTGATGTGTTTTCTCGGATTTTATGAGTTGACCGTGAGACCACACATCAGTTGCTGTTGGTCTTGTTGATCAGACGACTTTGGTGACCTAGTCCTTATTTATTAGTCGAGACGTGGAATTGGTAGAGGGAATCAAGTTAGCTAGTTTGGTGATGGAAAATTGAAATTTGTTTATTGTGGCGGAGTGGTTACACCCGAAATAAATGCTGGAATTTATATGAAAAACCAACTACGCTATCTTCACAGTATGCTACGATCGCTTCTAGAAGTAATAGTGATACCTTATTTGCTCCACTCTTCAATGAAAGAAACCGTTGCTCTATCCATGGAGGACTACTCATCTTTACTTGTTGGCATGGCTACATCTAGTGCTTTTATTTTTCAGGTAGGTAACCCCATTATTTCTCTCTTGAGATTGTTTCAGATTGGGATTATTAATTTTAGTGCATTTGATCGTATGATGGGAATCTCAGGTATATTACTTGGTTATGAGTTATGTTCAACTTTACTTGCAGTTACTTTAACTGATTGCTCTTCTGTGGAGGTTGAGGGCTCTTTAACTCTAAATTTTCATATTTCATTAGTGTTACACTTGCCGACCTTTCTCTTAATTAATTATTTGCAAGTAGATTCATGACTGAACATAACGGTTGCATTATATTCTTTTCTACTGCTTGTAAATTTTAGGATCTTACATTTAGGGGAATCATTGGTAGGGGTTAACACGAGTGAGGACGTCTCTACTTGTTAGATGCAGGACTCACTTCTATTGTTTGCTCAAGCTGTCTTCCTACGCCCCTCGAGCTCCACTGTTAGTTGGATTATCCATCATTATCGAGTTTGAAAAAACTTTCCTAATCTTAACTTTGCAACAGCTATGCCTTGTGAGCCTTATCAGTTAATTAAACACCATCAAGTGTTATACTATCCTAGAGTCGATAAACGAGTTTATACTTTTTTTGAGGTTGTTCATTCTGATATCTAAGGTCTCTATACATTGTCATCAAAAATGGGTTTTTGATATTTTGTTACTTTTATTGATGATTATTCACGAACAACTTGTTTATATCTAATAAAACATCGTTCTGACTTATTTTTCATTTTCTATATATTTTGTGTTGAAATTTGAAATCAATTCTCTACTACCCTTCGTATTTTACAAAACAATTATGCTTGTGAATACTTGTCTACTTAGTTTACTTCATTTATGTCTCAATATGGGATACCCTATTAGTCCTCTTATTCTAATACTCCACAACAAAATGAGGTGGTCGAATGTAAAAATAGAGACATTTTAGAAATGGCGAGTGCTCTTCTATTCCATATGATAGTTGTTAAATATTTTTGGAGTGAGTCAATTTTAATTGCGTGTTATTTTGTCAATGATATATCCCTGACTATGCTTCAGGGGATACCCCACATCGTATCTAGTCTCTTTAGGAGCCGTTACACTTAGTTCCTCTAAGAATATTTGGTTGTGTTTGCTATGCTTGTGACATTTGCCCTCACATGATCAAACTTGATGCCATGTCACTTGATGTACTTTTTTAAGGTACCCATACACTAAAAAAAGGGTATAGATGCTTCTCACCTAACTCAGGTCGATATCTTGTGTTTTTGGGTGTTTCATTTCAGGAATCGACTTCTTTTTCTTTCCAAGAGTTTCTTTCTACTCTTACATATAATGTTGCCCTTCATGACGAGTTTCTTGTCTATCATGTTGTCCATCAAGTTGTGCCTTCACCTCATAAAACACTTGATTTAGTGATTCACGCATATGTCCATGGTTCTTATAAGGTGTTTGGGTCTTCTCCTGTAGGTGCTTTTGAGCCGGCTTCTATAGAGTTGATTCTCTTGCCTACAAGTTCCATAGCTGTTGAGTCACTTATGTCTCAATATGGGATACTCTATCAATCCTCTTATGATACTCCATAACAAAATAGGGTGGTTAAACGCAAAAATAGACATATTTTAGAAGTGGTGAGTGCCCTTCTATTCAACATGAGAGTTCTAAAATATTTTTGGAGTGAAGTAATTTTAACAATGTGTTATTTTATCAATGATATGCTCTCGGCTATGCTTCAGGGGGATACCTCCAATCGAAATCTTGCTTCTTCAGACGCTGTTACACTTAGTTCCTTTGAGAATATTTGGTTATGTTTGCTATGCTCATGACATTTTCCCACACGTGACTAAACTTTATGCTAGGTCACTTAGATGTATTTTTCTCAGATACCCACACACTAAAAAAGGGTGTAGATTCTTTTCACCTAACTTAAGCCAATTTCTCTTGTTTTCTAGTGTTTCATTTCAGGAATTGACTTCTTTCTCTTTCCAAGAGTTTCTTTCCACTCCCACATATAATATTTCCCCTAATGATGAGTTTCTTGTCTATCATGTTGCCCATTAGGTTGTGCCTTCACCTCATAGAAAGCTTGATCTAGTGATTCACACCTATGTTTGTGGTCTTCTTACATTACTTAGTTCCTTTGCCTATAGGAAAGAAACCTATTAACTGTGAATGGGTATATATGATAAAAGTTAATCTAGATGATTTTATTACTCGACTAAAGGCTCGTTTGGTAGCTTAGAGATATGCCTTAACTTACGGTGCGAACTACATAGATACTTTTCTTTTGTTGCAAAATTGACATCTGTTTGCCTTTTTATGACTCTTGTTACTATTCATCACTAGCCTCTGCACGTAGAAGGCAAAAACGCCTTCTTACATGGAGATATTAAAGAAGTAGTTTATCTTGAACAACCACTGGGGTTTATTGCTCAGTGGGAGTTTGGTCTTATTTTCATGTTGAAAAAGTTTTATATGGCTTGAAACGATATATGCGGGCTTAGTTTGGAAGGCTCAGTGAAGTTATTTTTGGGGATGGTCTCTCTCATTGTGTTAGTGATCATTTTGTGTTTAATTGCTATTATAATATCCGGTGTATTCTTTTTATGATATATGTGGATGATATTGTGATTAATGGCAGTGATAACATGGGCATTACAGATTTTAAAGTGTTTCTTTAGTGTAAATTTCAGACCAAGGACCTTAAAAGTTTATAGTATTTTATCCATATTGAGGTTGCGAGGTGTCGTTGCGACATATTTCTCTCACAAAGAAAGTACATACCTGATTTATTTCGAAGTATGGATATGCTAGATTCAAAATAGTGTAGTGTACCCATCATGGATGAAAATATCGGGATTAGTTTTGGTTGCAGTATTATTAGCATTAAACATATCGGATAACACTATTGGTATTGGATATATTGGGCTAAAAAAATTTCTGAAAATTGCAAGTTGATAGTATATTAGCCATTATATTAGTAAGTATAGGTTGTATCGGCTGATATGTTGAATATTACTTGATGTATTAGCTATATTGGTCGACATGAAAATATTTTGTGATATTATTACAATATTGAAAAATTTCGGTATCAAAGGGCCTAGATATCGATACATATTGGTTTGTAAGTATTGTATTGACCGATATTTTTATCTGTGGCATCATGGATTCAGGAGTGAAGCTTTCACCGGATGATTGGAAAATTTTTGCTAAGTTGGAGAGATACCGTCATTTAGTTGGAAAACTAAATTATTTATCAATGATTCGACCAGACATTGCATTCCTAGTGTGGTAATTTAGTTTTTATTTTCTCCTTGTGTTCAAAATTGGGAGACTGTTATGCATATACTTTTATACCTAAAAGGTTCACTAATAAGCACTCAAATAGAAAGAGTTCTTTGACGCTGATTAGGCTGAACCACTGTATGACCTCAAGTCTATTACAGGATATTGCGTGTTTAGGGGTAATGTGGTATCATGGAAGAGTAAAAAATAAAATTTAGTTGTTCGATTAAGTGTTGAATCTGAATAGCGTATGTTGACCCAAGTTACATTTGAAGTGATATGACTTAGGTAGTTACTTGAATCACTCTGATGTAAAAGTTTCAGATCATCTTAGTTATGGTACGATAATTAATTAATGATTCATATAACATCAAATCCGATGTTCCATGGACATAGGAAACCCTATAGCAGTGGATTGTTACTTCGTTCATGAGAAGCTACAACAAGGCCTTGTGCATGTTGATTTTGTGAGAGCCAGAGATCAATTAATTGATATATTCACCAAGTCTTATTAGAAGTCGAGTAGAAAATATTTTTAACAAGTTGGGTATAATTAGTATTTATGCTCTCTAGCTGGAAAGGGAGTGTTAGAATAAGTAAATCTTAATTTAGGGTATTTTAGTCACTATACAAATTTTGTATCTATGTATATGTATATCTTCATAACCCTTGAAGATAAGGGTTTTTTAACAAAAGCTCTCTCTTCCTTAACATGACATTTCACAATATGAGAGTCTTGTTCATTGAGCTGCCCTGTTGTTGTAATTATACACCAGAATGTTTTTTTGGCACTGTTACCACTGCCACCTCCCTAAAACACCAAATGTGGTGTATAATTTTTTCCCCATATTTTTCTGGATTATGAAGAAAGCGCAATTTTTCCTTTTAAGGTGCACTCAAGCTTGTGTGATTTAATCCTGCAACATTAGCAGAATTCTGTCAAAGCCTCCTTCAAAGTTAAAGTTGTTTTTTGGTCCACGTAGCATTGGGGAATTGATAATTTAGCTTGTTGTCTGACCTGAAACAGAATATACTACAATTTTGAGTTCATTTTAATTGTGAAGGCTGTTGTCAAGTTGGGGATTCATAAAATTGTTGAATGAGTTCCTGGAAATAAGTCTAAATATGTAGTGGTGTGCGGGTGGAAAAGTAATATTTATCCCACCATTTAACCTTGAATTTTTGGACAATTGATAGTGGAACATCTTGGTAATATTGTTGATAGCTAAAACACCATGCCATGATTTATGACATTTCAAAATCAATATGAAAAGTTACGCATTTGAGAAAAGCATTGTTATGCTTGGATAATTTTTCATAATATAATCATGATTGTTGAAGTATGGGAGGATAAATTGAAGGAATACCTCCAAAATAAATCCATCATTCATGGAATCAATTAGGAAAGTCAATAGGACGTTTAGTATTGAATTTGAAGAACTATGGCTGAATGATTGCAAGTAAAATGCATGATACTATATCCTTATAAATTTGATAATTTTGATTGGGTGGAATGAAATTGATAGACAACGGACGAGTAGTCCAAAGAGTAAGGGCGATTTCCGGTGGTTTCCGTGCTCATAATTGAGTTGGAGATGGAGTCATGAGGATTTATGGTGCTTGATCACAACAAATTCGGAGTCAATTAATATTAGTTCATAATATCATTGATTTTTGTTGGGATCTGCTGTATTAAATAAGCTAGAATTATTTAATATCCTGTTAGTAATTGTAATAAGTTCTTTGAGTAGAGGCGTGGTAGTGTAGGTTGTGAGTGCAATATGTTGAACAACTTGTTTTGTGGTATAGTTTGATTTTTTCTGGTGTAGTCTAGGAAGTGGATGTGGCTTTAGTAGGATTGGTAGGTTGAGCTGTTGTTTGGATTGCATCCTTGAATGTGACTGGGGGATAGTCTTGGAGAGGTGCAAATTGGTTTAGATGTTTAAAATGTTTATCAATATTTTTAAAATAAACTAGAACATCATCTATATAGACAATGGTTTAGATGTTTAAAATGGTTATCAATATTGTTCATAATATTATGAAATTTAGATGGTGTATTCTTAAGGCTAAAGAACATTACATTTATTCATAGCAACCAAAAGTGATTGTAAATACAGTTTTATAATGATCCTTTTCGTTGATTGGAATTTGCTAAAACCCACTCTTCATATCAAATATTGAAACAAATGTTTGCATTATAAACAATTAGTTTTTTTTTTTTTTTTGGTTGAGAATTGGCTACCTAATCCATTGTAAAACTTTGTTTAGATGTTTGTAGTTAATGACTAATCGATGTACTCCTCGTTCAAATTCATCTTGCTTCATGACATAAAAGGCTGAACAACTCAAAGGAGATTTAGATAGGCATAGTAGTTTTTTATTTAACAAATGTTGAATTTCTTTTTTACAAAATATTAATAACTCATGATTCATTTGAATGGGTCTGGCTTTATTAGGAATATGTCTTTCATTAAAATCGGATTCATAAGGGATATTAACTTGATAGAATTTTTATCCTGAAATACATTGGGAAGATTAGCAGAAATTTCTTATTCAAATTGTTTTTGTAAATTGTACATTTTTGATTGGATGGTTCAATCTAGTAATTGTTGCTCAATTCTTTCGAATTCAGTTTTTTCTTGTAAATAATAGGTTTTCCTTTTTATGAATTAAATTTATTTGTTTATAAATTGAAGTACGCTGAAGGGTATGAATCTCTTGTGTTAATAGGGTGTAAAAATGGAAACATGATAGTATGTTCTAAAATAGTCATAGATATTTCTTCTTGGGTTGTGGTAAAAGGGTAAATTTGAGTAAAGAAAGGCATTCCTATGATGAGTTTTTGATGCAAATCTTTGATTAAAACGAAAGTGAATTTAAAGCAATATCCTTGATTACATACAGGTGTTTTGGTAAGTTTATAATTAATATTTAGTTTCATACCATTAGCACTTTGTAATTGTTTGGTGGTTTTTTTTGATAATATTTGGTTGGTACAAGTCTTTCTTGAATATAGTTTTGATCTGCACTACTATCTAATAAAGCTATTAGATTAAGATGGTACTCATTGTCAATTGCTAAGATAATTTTGCAATTGCATTTTTGAAATTTAATATGAGCAATTAATTGAAGATATTCTTATTTTTGGTGTCAAGTTCAATTTCTAATGGTGGTTCGCTATTGGATGCTTGATTATGTGGTTGGATTAGATTAGGTTGTTGAGATTGAAAAACAGACTCTAATATGGCAAATCTTGCATTTCTTTGTAGTTCACTAATTTTTTGGTCTTGTAATGTGTTTCTAATATCTTTAATTTCAGTTTTTAGTAGTTTAATTTTTTGTTGTAGTTCGCCGGTAGTAATTTGTTTGAATAAAGACCGGGTTGGATATTTTTCAATTACGTTATGTAGACTAAATGGTTCAGTATTTTTATATTTTTGTTTTTGAATAACTAATTCTTTTAGTTGAAGTAAATATTGTTGTCTTACTTCTTGATCAGTAATTTTGTCAATAATTTCTTATAAAAAAATCTTTTTCATCCTTAGATTTGATCATGTTAATAGTTTGGAATTTACAATGGCATAAATGTTGTAATTGAAGTTCATCATGACTTGAGATAGTATAGTTAAGAGTATTCAGTTTCATTCTCTTGAAGCTCACAAACTTGATCTTCATCAGGATTGGATTCATAATTAGAGTAATATTCATTTATTGAGCATTAGGTTTTTCGGAATCACTTGATAGGATATTTAAAATATTGTCTCTTAAATGCTTGTTGTCTTTAAATAATTCATTGATTTTCTTTTTGATTTTACATTCGTCAGATTTATGATATGGTCATTTGCATTTCTAACATACTATAGTTGATGGATTAGGTGTGTGATTATGCAGCCTATAATTTGGGTTTAAATTGGGATTGGATCTTCAAGTTTGATTCCTATGTCTTCCTGTATACTGGGGAGGATGGGGTTGATTTTGTAAACATTATCGTTTTGAATGTGAATGTTTTCTAGGAGGAGGTTGAGTGCGATGAGATGGGGCTCTGTAATTTTCCACACCATACTAGTGGCAAAAGGCTCCTATTTGCTGTTTAAATTGTTTATTATCACAATGAAATTTATTTTATTCCTTATGTTCTTAGCATAGTTGTAAGCCTTCTTTTTTGATGAATCCATTTAATCGATTAAATGTCATTTCGTTCCATGAGATAGTCTTGCTGCCATATATGCTAGATAATTTTGCTAATATTCTTTTGGAGAATAGAGTTGGTAATCTTGCAACAAGCCTTTCTTTCCAAAATGGTTCATTATAATCCCATTGTCGGAATATATGGCCGATAAATAGATATTTATACCATCAAAAATCTTGGAAAACTTGTTAATGCAATTTTGCTAATATTATATTTGTTAATGCAATTTTAGATCTTGTTAACTCTTCATCTGGATTTCTTATAAAAGCTTGAGATATAATTAAAACTAATATTTTGACAGCATTTTCCTGATCTTCCTGGATAATAGTATCTTTGGGGGCCACGATTTGAATTCATTCAGTATGATTATGTAATCTTTGTTGGCAGGGGATAATAAATTCTCCCACCAAAATTTGAATGTACTAGAAAAGTTAGCTACAATGAATCTACAAACTTGATGGTCATTTATATTTTGGACTTGATAGGTTGTAGTGTCCGTTCCAATTTCATGTGACCATCAATACTAACAATATTATTTGGAAGTGGATATTGAGAGACAGCAGTATGTTTACCGGATTAACAAGAGTACTAATAATAAGATTAGGAGTTGTAGCAAGCCTCCCATGTGACCACCAATACTTATTTCGTGTATGACCAATATGACTATTGTAAAAACAAATAATTTGTCCATTATATATAGTCTTCCATCCAAAGCACCCGATATGGGTCTAGTATCCATGAGTAGTCGATGAACACTATATAGAGAATTCAGCAAGTTTGAACAAGAAAATCCGGAATCTCATGCACGAACCAATAACCATAGAAATTAGAAATTTCACAAATCGAAGACTGTGGAGGACACACTGAGGACAGAAACAAGATTCACCAATCAAATATCATAAATCGATATTTCAAGTTGAATACCATGGATGAAAAACCATTGAGAACTTGAAGAACCAAGTACTTGAAGAACACACCCTAGAGAAATTGAGTATTCAAAGAATTGACCAGAAAATAGTGAGATAAACTTATAGGAAGTGCACGCGGTGGGCCGATAACCTTCAATTGACCACCACGCAACCAAAATTGCTGCAAGAAAATCCAGAAATCACGGGGGAGCAGAAAATGCAAGAACATATGTAGCAAAACCCTTGAGAGAATACAGGGGCGTTGACGTTTTGTATAAGAACAGGAGAGAGGAGTAGAAAACAGATCTTTAATATTTAGAAATAATAGACTGAAGGCGCTGAAATAAGGCAACTTGAACAATCAACCCCAAAATTTGGCAAGGTAGAAGTTGATTCTGAATAAAATGTCTCAGATCACCATCTCTATGTTCTGGTTTTCTCTGTCTTTTCTCTTCCTCTCTCTCTCTTTCTCGCCGTTGCCAACAAACCCACCGACTATGAAGGCCTTCAATGCTTGAATTTCCCTGTCAGCCTCCTCCCAAAGGGTGCTTTGGGCCATGATTTAGGCGAGAATTGACAAAATTTGTGCTTTCTTGGACGGAACATTTAGCTTTTCGTTTAAGGGCTGTTACGATCTTGAATATAAATCGACTGTTCGGGGTATATATTGGGAAACAAATTCCTGGACCTTAACGGCATAAAGAGAAGGTATTATTCTTCTGGCTTAACATTGTGTAGTTAAGTAGGGTCGATGATGAGCTCGTGTTCCTTGTGGGGATAGCTGCTAATTTCCCAGTTGATAATTTCGAAGTGTCTGCAGTGTGGCTGTGGATTGTGACAGTCTTTGACCTAAAAGAATTTCACCACCAGTTGCTAGAATATAATAAGTAACCCACTCTAATACCATGTAAAAATTAAGAGAAGAAGAGAGGAGAAAATGCCATACTTGGGTTGGTTCTATTTACTTATATATATTGGGTTAGGTCTATTTACTTATTTACTTATATATATATATATATATATATATGATTATTTACAAATATCAAAAATACTATACTACTCTTATAAAGAAGATACCATAACATATCTTGGAGTTGTTACAACAATGTATCTTAGCATATTCTATCGTGAATTATTACTAGAATGTAATACCCATCAGTGTTGTTAAAGGCGCAAGGCGTATTAAGGTGCAAAGGATCCTTTGCAGTTAGACGCAAATGATCCTTGCGGCCGAGGCACAAGGTGTAGGCTTAGACTTGATAGAAGTGAGGTGCCTATTTATAAAATATATATATAGGATATTATAATGAATTTCGGTTACTAAAATTAATAATAGAATAAGAAACGCCAAAAGTATTTATGACTAATAATAAATTTATAGTTTAATTAATATAAAATATTGATAGTTAATAAGCATAATTTATCACAAATATATAACAATAACCTTTATTAATAAATTTAAAATATTATTCTTAAAATATTCACAATAAAAACTAACATTTATCATCATTATTAATCAAAAGTTTACATTTTTTTATTTCTTAACTTATGGGCTTGAAGTTTTCTTTATCTTTGTATGTCTCTCTAAGTTAAAATTTTCATCACTTATAAATTCCATTTAAATAGCCATAAAGTTAGTTATCGTTCAAGACTCATACTATTTCTTAATTTAGTGTCATGCCTCATTTACTCTAATTAGTTTTACTACAAAATTCTTGGTAAAAAGTCATCCTTAAATACAAATACATTGTCCTCATTATGTTCTCAATTTGTTCTTCTAATCAATCATCCATTATTTTTATTAATCCTAATTTTACAAGCACCAAATTAAAATTATGAGTAATTATTAAATGTAATGGCTATTTAAAAAGAAACTATTATATTTTTCTAAAAATAATTTATTAGGCATTCAAAGTGCCTTATAAATTTTGAGGCACTAGGTTTTAAGTCCCGAGCCTAGATGTACCTAGGCACACATAAGGCACTCCTTTAACAACATTGATACTTATCATGCCTAAGATTGAATTGAATCACACGATGGCTAAGAAACACAGATGTTTTGCTGGAGTTGTAGTGTTGGTGTTCAAGGTGCATCGGATACCGACACTCTCTCTACTCCCCCACACATGTCGGATATGCTTTGACATGTGTTCAATTTTTTATTTTGTTTTTAATTTTGATGTACTCTAACATATTCAGACACATTTTAAACATGCTTGGGACACGTTTAATTACATTTTGGATATGCTTGGGACCTTTTTTGTTTGAAATTTTTGCTCATATTTTGTGGTTTTTGACAATTATAAAGTGTTAAGTGGTAAAGTTAAAATGTAGTTATTCATTGATATATATTAAGTTTTTCTTTTAATTTATTAAGTTATATCATCATTATTATTCGAATATAATAACTTTTTGAAAATACTATAGTACAACTCATTTATGTTGGTTCAGTTGCGTACTCTCCTATGAATTGTTTTGGTGAATTAACAAAAAATAATTGTTTTAGTTATATCAATTAGAAAAATAATTTATTATGATTTTAGTTAATTTGTCTCTAGTATAACGTGTCCTTATTTCTAGATAAATAACGTGTCGGTATGCTGGTGTCTACTATAGTATAACTCATTTTTCTAGATAAATAGTGTGTCGGTATGCTGGTGTCTACTATAGTATAACTCATTTATGTTGGTTTAGTTATGTACTCTCCTATGAATTGTTTTGGTGAATTAACAAAAAATAATGGTTTTAGTTATATCAATTAGAAAAATAATTTGTTATGATTTTAGCTAATTTGTCTCTAGTATAACGTGTCCTTATTTCTAGATAAATAGCGTGTCGGTATGCTGGTGTCGTGTTGTATTGTATCCGTGTTCCATGTCCATGTTCATGCTTCATAGCACGATTGCTTCCAAAGATTGTTGTAAAGATTCATATCATTGTATGGTGAGAGAAATTCAAACTCCTTATAAGAGCTAATTACTTGCGGCTCAAGGACGCTAAATTATATATGCTGAAATATATTTTAGGACGAGTTCCCTAATTAATAATGATTATTTTAATACCCATGCAAGTGCATGGCTTAGATGAAAAAACTCTGTGGATTCTTTTTTCTAAATATTTTTGTTAATGAAAAGGCTATCTTTTAAAGAACCTAGATAGGTCTTGCAAAATGAAAAAACAAAAACTGAGAAATAAGGAATTTATTTATTTTTCAAATGCTATGACAAAGCCACTTTTCACTCTCTATCTAAATGACCTACCTGCGTCACCTATAAAAGTACCATAAATTCTGGAAACTGTAAACATTGCATGCATTGTGTGAAACCTCATCATCTTCTGTGGAAGTAGTAGTGACTGCAGGAGGGTTTCAATTTGTCATCAGTTCACATGATTGCATGCTTCCGTGGTGTTCGGGAGTTGGGAGACACGGTAAGCAACTCATCATTAGCATATGCAGTACCTGTACACTGTACTGTATTCAATTAACTTTTCCAAGTTGTGAAACAATGGAGAAATTTAATTTGAAGTTTGAACAAGTTTTGATTTCTCAAATAGGTTTTTTGTACATCAGTAAATGATTGTTGATTATGAAATGAGCCAACATTTCATTGAGGAATGCTATGTTAATGTTTGGTAAATGGTTCAGGAGACTTTGATTACAGCAATGGATTCAGTGATTGGTTTAATGAGGGAGGTGGAACTTCAGGAGAAAGCTCTGGAGCAAGCTAAAGAAGCAGCTGCTAGAGGAGGTTTAGAAATCCAATGCAGAGTTGAAGAGCTCAAAAAGATGCTGATACATGCAAAAGAAGCAAATGACATGGTAATGCATATGTGGCAAACACTGTCTATTGCTATATTAACGTAATAATCATTTTGGAATCTGTAAGATATGGCTATGTACTAGAAGCTGATTGGTGTTTTTGATTCAGTTTGCAGCTCAAGTTATGAAAGCAGTATTGGAAAATTTATGAAATCTCAACCAAATGCTGCTCCCACCTGCATACAGAAGATATAAAATTGGTTAATTTGAAAACATATTTAAATGAATCTGGTTTGCATAGGTCATCAGTAGGCGGGAAAGATAGAGAAGAACATGGATCCATACTTGAGGTTTGAGTGACAAGGTGAACTGTGGTGATAAAAAATTGGTAGGAAAGAGTACTTTCACGCTAATATTAACTTCATACAAAACTAGGTGGGGGTGTTGATAGAGAAGAACATAGATCCATACTCGGGGCTTAAGTGATAGGGTGATGTGGGGATTAAAAAAATTGACAGGAAAGAGTACTTTCACGCTAATATTAACTTCATAGAATGCTTAGGTGGGTGTGTTGACTGCTTATTGCTAAAGTAAACAGTATTATAATTGAAAGCCTGGAAAATCCTGCTCTGATATTAGAGGAAAAGGATGGAAAATTGAGTTGCTTTGATATTAGAGGAAAAGGATGGAAAAATGAGTTGTTCTTAGGGGCTCAAGTATAGTTACGGAACTCGGACACACTGAAGATCATAGTTTCACTATTGTAAAACAGTGCGCTTGATTGTGCATTCTTTTTTTCCTTCCATATGGGAAAGTATTCCAGAAAATATCCCAGTTTTCTACAATATGGCGGGGAAATTATTAAGAAAATAGCCCCAACAATCTATAATTGAGGTACTTGATATTTAATATTGTAGAGAAGTGTGAATGAATGAATTTGATTCATATATTTAAAATTGGCAGCATGCTGGAGAAGTGAATGGAGAGAAGGCCATTCTTGCAACAGAAATGAGAGAGCTTCAATCTCGCCTACTTTTCTTGTCAGATGAAAGAGATAAAGCTCTTTTAGTTGTTGATAAGGTACACTTTATATATTTGTTTATTGGCCCTTTGCTGGTTCTTTCTCTGATATGAACTGACTTAAATGCCTATCCGTTGGACATATTTTGTTGAGTCTCATTTTGTAGAGACAGATTTGGGGTTTATGAGGCAAAGTAGAATGATTAGGGGAGGAGTGACTTAACAGTTTACTCTTTGGTTTACGAGCAAGGAATCTGTTCTGCTTTTGTACCCTGTTATATTTTTATGTAGAAGTTATTTTGGTACAGCCTCAAACATAAGGTGAAAACCAAAAACCCAAAGAAAAGGACAAAAAAGGCCTTGATGACCCTGAAGTACAGACCAGAGAGAAGGAAACAAAACTGAACCTTTCAAAAACCAAACAGATCTATGTCAAATGCAGAAGAAATAAGAAAGAATGGTACTGAAAACTCAATCCTTGAATCCTTTCATTCCATTGAGCCTCTTTTAGATGTCCATTGTCCCGGTTTTTCCTTGTCCTTTTCTGAGCCAATGAGGTTCAATCTTGAAATAAGTTCACAATCCTGGCACACTAACAGAGATGTACAAGATTTACTTAAATGCTTTATTTCATGAAATACGAGGTTGGACACTTTCTTTTGTATGTTCCCATCGTTGTGATCATAATTTACCATTAAAAGAGGATCACATCGTTGATAGGTGCACCTATTGTGGAGCAATATCATCTGATTGTGCTCCTTAGACACTGTATACATTAGCATGAGGTAGGAACTTCTCTGTCCATTTATGTCAGATGATTTTGTAATCATTCTCAGTGCAAGAATGAAGGCGACCAATAATATGTTAGAAATTGTGTTCCTATACATCTTCATATTGCAGAAAACAACTGTTCCACCAGAGGACAATGTAAGGCCCCAAATTCTACACCACCATCCATTCTCTATCCAAGAACAGCAAAAGAAGAATTAGGACTAAGTTAACACACACACACACACCCTGATCTGAACCTAGTCAAGAGAGTTCTTTCAAGGTTTCGTTATCTTGCACCTTGGTAAATGATTGACCTTAGAATCCTCACAAGACTTGGATAAGTCATTCACTACCAAAGCCAAAACCTCATCTTCCCAAGCAAACAAGTGAAATGCCAGCTCTAGTAGGGAGTTGAGTTCTCAGAATCGCCGTTCCCTCGTCTATTGATAAGTGATTTCATTTAACATCAGTCAAGCTTAACTTCATACTATGGCCAATCTTGAGAGGAAAAGTTTGACCTCATTTAAACCTCATGTTGGAATTGGATTAAATTAAGAAGAAATAATAATATGAGCTCCTGTATTTCAACCTCACAAATACATTCTTCTCAAATACTTGAACAGTAAAAAAAATCTAGAAATCATCAATCAAGCAACCACAAACCCAAACTGCAGTGTCACGGAAACCAAACCCTTCTATCCATTGCTGCCTCTTGCTTCAGCGTGTCACAATATTTCCATTAACGAGTTCAATATTGTAGAAATATTCCTCAATCCGAAGCAACCAAACTGCAGCATCATGCATTCTACCTTGCAAATAACAAATTTGCCTTTATTGTGTTTCATCCGCCCAGTAAATGAAAAAGAAGTTCCTTCTTTTCTATCATCTCATTTTCCTTTGTTAGATTTTGTTTTATTTTATGCAATTGTTGATCACATGTTACAACTCCAATATAGCATATCTGTGTCTGTGTCTCCCTCAATAATCCTATCGGTGTTATTATTATTGTTTTTCAAAGAAAGGTTGTGCTGGACAAGTATGCCATTTAGTGTCTGCTACAGTAACACACTGTTTTGATTGGTCAACATGGCAGTACATTACTTCATCTGCTATTGTCTGCAACTGTTTTGCTTGTGTTCAGTGGTTA
>JAOVVI020001523.1:0-24022 GCA_028571085.2 Nepenthes alata
ACGGCCCACAATGGGCGAAGGATGGTCATGCACCCATGGGGCGAAGGACCCCCCCCCCCCCCTTGCAGCCACAACTTCAGATACGCAGCGCGCGATTTCCTCCAGTAACCACAACTCTCTCTCTTTCTCTCTCTCACTTCGTCTTTTTTTTTTTTGGCAGGTAGCTCTCTCTCACTTCGTCGGTCTGCCAAATCTTGGGGAAGTCTACCATCTGCCAGTCGGAAATCCATATTCAGCTACTACTTTGTGTCTGAGTTGACGGTTGAGCGTTGAGAGTATTCGCGTGCCCTCCATCGTTCTGCGGGCGAGCTTTTCCCCCCGTGTTTTATAGCTTAAATTAAAATTTCATCGTGATGCCAATCAAGTAATGAGCATTGGATGAGCTTGGTCTTGCCGTTGGTTTTCGTCTCGGCTGCTTTGGAGATGTTTGACTGGGACGATCAAGAGGTGTGCTCGGTTTTTATATTGGTTATCTGTTTTTATGTCAGTGTATTCAATTTATTGAACGAAAGATTTTGGCTCATAAATAATTATTAGGTCCAATTAGATCGGTTAAGCATTCTTTCTTTCTTTTTTTCATTTTTGCGCTCTGCCTCGTGTTTTCTAGATCGCGGGGGAGCTCCAATTTACTTGGCTGCGTTGAGTATTATTGAGTACGCACTCTAGTGGTTATTCTCAATATTTTCATTTTTGATCTTTGGTAACATTCTGAATGCTATGCCCTCAAACTGGAATCTTAATGTATTAATCGTACTGGTTGAGTAGTAATATGTTGAACCAACAAATAATCTATGGAGTCGAAGAATGAGATAAGTTCCTTAACAATTTATATATGAACAAAAAATGGCAAAAAAGAAAGCATTTATTCCCTTTCTATATTTTGTATCTATAGTCTTTTTACCTTGGTGGATCTCTCTTTCATTTAATGAAGGTTTGGAATCTCGGGTTACTAATCGGTGAAATACTAAGCAATCCGAAATTTTATTGAATGATATTCAAGAGAAGAGTATTCTAGAAAAATACATAGAATTAGAGGAGCTCCTTCTCTTGGATGAAATGATAAAGGAAAACCAGAGACACATCTACAAAAGTTTCATATTGGAATTTACAAAAAAAATGATTCAATTGATCAATATGCACAATGAGGATTGTATCAAAATGATGAGATTGCGTTGGCTCACATTGAGGATAAGGATTTATAAAATTTGAAGTAACACTAATTTGCATAGTAGAAACTAGACGAGACAGAGTTTGAGAGTGTACGGTGGGCCAAGCAATGATGCAAAATATCTCCAGGATGCTTGTAGCAATCTAATTGATAGGACACAGGATAAGAGTCACGTAAGTTTTGGATAGGAGAATAACCTTCTCAGTCCTATTGTCATTGGTAAAACGGAAGATTCATTAAAATGAAATGGGCAATTATTTTCAAGACATGATGAAATAGAAAAAGTGTGTCAGTGAGAAGTGACATTATTCAGGTGAATGGATATTGAAGGATTAAGAGTGAAGCAAACCCAGTGTTTTTAACATCCAAGTTATTCAGCATTACCTACTAGAACTTTAGTAGACCATGCTGTGGATATAACAGGAAAATATAGATATGTTCTGAGACTTGGGTGATAGCATCTGAACCAATAACAATAAATTTTCAAATGATCTTGTCAGTTTTTCACTTCATGATAGAGAGAAACTTGCATTCTAGTACCCAATGACCAATTGTAGAAAGCATCTGTTGGATGTTACCAAAAGAAGATGAATTTGAATTTGTGCTGGGTTGGAGAAGATGAATGGAGAGGAACATGGGCCACTAGTATGTCGATGTGGTTGTATACCAAAGAATGACATGTGTAAAGTGTTGGGAATTCCAGACCCAGATACACACAACCGGCGTAGCAGAACAAATTCAAACTCCCCCGTCGGCCATCAGCCACTAAAATTATGAGTACAAGAAACATAACAGTGCACAACGATTTTTAATAAGGAAAACTCTTTTCAACCAAGGGAAAAATCATGGGACAAGTTCCAAAAAATTTCACTATATAAAATCGATTATATAAACCCCCAAAACAGAGTACCAACAACCGACTAGCCTGAGACAGAGCAAAAAAGTCTCTTCACTTTTTTCTCTTTTCTCTCCCTAGTGACGCTATCTACGCTCTGATTTTACAAGTATTTTTTGCCGTCTCTCGTTTGTGTCAACCCTAAAACGTTTCGCGCGTTTTTTAATGACATCTGGCTCAAAGCGCATTTGCCGCACTTTTCCAGTGTGGGCCATTGGGACCGGCAACCGACCATGCTTTAGTATAAGCAGTCCGGTCGCCCCTTTGACTTAGTAGTTCGGTCGTCCATGCAGTTCGATGTCGACCCGCCCTTCAGCCTCTTTGTCCGGTCTCCTTTCAGACTCGGCTCCTCCTGGTCGCCCCTCGCCCTTGGCTCTGATCTGGTCCCCCTCGGCTCCGGCTCTGCCTAGTTGCCCCTCGGCTCTGTCTCCGCCTAGTTGCCCCTTGGCTCTGGCTCCGCCTAGTTGCTCCTCGGCTCTGCCTAGTTGCCCCTTGGCCTTGACTCCGATCTAGTCGCCCCTCGGCCCTGGCTCTGCTTGGTCGCCCCTCGGCTTTGACTCTGATTTGGTCGCCCCTTAGCCTAGCGATCTGGCTGCCCTTTAGCCGCTTCGCCGCGCTTTGCATGCACGAACACTTTGATCCTCATACGAACCCCGCGCGATCTTGCAATAACTTTCCGTTTGTTGGGACATCTACAAGGGAGTGACCAAAAAACCCAACAGAAAGAAGGAGCACTTTTCCATGGGACTCAATTGTACCTATGTCCTCCTTTCCTTGTGCATGCCCCATGCATCTTGTGTAATTTCATAGAAAAAATTTGATGGACAGTTGAGATTCCTACTAAGAAGTTGGGAAGGTTTTGTCTGTCAGAGTAAAACAAAAATAGCTGGAGACGTTGATAATGGAAGTGTTTGGCGTTTAGGACATCAAACTTTCTGTTGTGATTGGAATTGGAAACTGTGGTGGCAATCTTTCATCTACTTGGAGTCTTAGAGCAAACAAAACAATGCATTAAGAACAAGAATTTGGGAAGCAGAATGAGATGTGATAGCTTCCCACTTGTTAGAAGGATTTTAAGTGGACGAAGTTAAGCGTCCATGCTTTGAAAGTTCTTTTTAAGGGTTTGAAGCTGGAGCTGTAACGGAAACTCCTTGGTACATGTTGTTTAACACAATGATCTTGAGCTGGCTAGACATTGTGGGAGTTGTGAAGATCATCCTGCAAGACATCAGTTGTAAGCACAGCATTAATCTATGAAAAGAATGGACAGCTTGACTAGCTTAAATCCATGATATACAAGTAACAGTGACCATAGCACAACTGTGTGCATCTGATGGTTATTGTGCTGGACAACAGCCTGTTAACATATCCTAAGGGATAAAAACTTAATAGAATTGGCATAGATTGTGATTTCTATATGGTGATTGTTCAAGGAATTAAGTTACATATAGATGAGAAGAGAAATATCAGGATGATTGAAAGGTCGGAAGAGGAACTATGCTGCCTTTGTATCGTCTACATGATGTAGAATAAGAAGTGCTTGTGGACATGAGAGGAGAGAAATTAATGGAAGGGCCTGGATAGAATAGGTGGCAGTGGAGACTGATCATGGAAGAAATATCAAAAAAAAAAAAAGTGAAGATGTGTTTAGGGTTTTTGTGATAGCCATGAAGAGGCGAGTACCTGTTGTAACAATAGAGGAGGACTACTATGACAGTGAAGGCCACTAATTATGCAGGAGAAGAAACAGGAGTTTACAGTGTATCCAAGGAGTTTAAATGAGGTTATCTGACCAAAAAACTTTCAAACCATATATGAACAAAAAAACTATAATGCCTTAAGTTGTACTAAGTGAGATTGGCTATATGTTTTGGTTAGGCCATTTCATCAGTTTAGCACAACATCCTTTGATTGTAAAACAAATTGGAAATCCTTTTTTAACACCTAAATCCAAGTTTGAATAACACTAATATGCCTTTTCTTCATGCTTATAACCTCTACTGAATCACCTTTTTTTCCTCACAGATGCACTGATTGTTTGAATCATCTCAGATGCTATTTTTTCATCTTTCTTCTGCAGGTGATATTTCAAATTTTCTACAAATATGCTTATTTTTCTTATCTTTTCCATGTAGAATTTCATCCTTCGTCCAATTTAACATCCCAATTTCTACTTTATATATGCTTTTTAATTGCCCAACATTCCTATCCATGTAACAATCTGGTGTTTATGATTGTAAAAGCTCCTGATGCATTCTTTTCATTTGGAGATTCATATAATTATTTCTTCTAAATTATGCTTCTGGTTGAAATAATGTCATTAAATATTTTTAGAATGTCCATTCATCTCATAAGTGGTAAGAAATATGTGGAAGTTAAAGTGCATCTTCATCTTTCTGTGATCTTATTTCACAGTGTGGTTTTACCACCTCTATGCAAAAATATTTTTTTTCTCTCCCATACTATAGAATGTGGTATTTGTCTTTACCTCGAATTTCTAAAATAAAATAGACTATCTATCCAATAATTAACATTTTTTTACATCATGGGCGATATGGACATATTTGACTTGCCATTACATTCATTATAGTTCCATCAGAATTATCACCCTGCTTTTAAATTATAGGGTTATATGAGTAGTTTTGGCACAAGCTGTTTTCTCTGTGATGTGTTGCGTGTGCTCGTGGCAAGATATCAATTTCAGAAAGTTTGTTATTTTTTCCCTTTGTACTCAACATTGTTAGCCAGGTTCTACTGTGTTATAATTTTCCCAGTTCACATTTATGTGTTGAACAAGCAGAGGCGGCCTTTTCCTTCTCTAATACTCTAATGGTGAAATAGGAATTACGATCTTCAACAATTGCTATTTGATAAGAGGTGCGAGGCAGCTGGTCCATGCACCTCAGCCTTAATATTGGATTTGTTATGTGGAAGTGTGGATGGAGGAGGAGGGTTAGGAGACATTAACCATTTATATATAGATTGGAATGCGTATGTGTCCTTGAGAGATGGCAGAGGGAATGGCCATTAAATCATTTAATTGTGCTGTTATATTATTATGTACTCACATTGTTTTCATTGTGTGTGTTTGTATCTATGTATGCACCAGCACATGTAAATGTGCATATGCGCATCCATAAGCAATGAAACATAACAAGTCAATTTTGGTAATTGTGTGATTATGTAGTTTTAATGTTTATGGTTTTCAAGCAATCAAGGAGTATTATTTTGTACAATCAACTGCTTCCTGGCTGTTGTCTTCTCACCTATGATACTCTTACGTGTTCCAGATTGCCAATGTAATTTGGGGAGAGGCTAGTGAGGCTGATGATCGTCTTGTTCCTTATCCTGAAGAAATTGAGAAAAAACCTCTACCCACAGTTGTAGGTCATGGAACAAAGGAATTTAACAGCGAAGCAGTGAACAGTAAAACTTCTGAGCAAAAGACACATGCTACTAAAAGCAATTCACAGGGGGATACACCGAGAAACAATGACATTGTTTCTGCTATAAGAGTTGTGATTGACCCACATCCTGATTCATCTCCATTTGTTGCTTCAAAAACTTGTCATAATGGCATTGGTATTAAATGTGTGCAGTGTTCTACATTACAGAATCAAGAGGTAGGGATGGCAACATAAGGATCAGCCAAGTGCCCTTCTAGATGGGATGTTGAATTCCCTTTTTTGTAGAAGGGATGAAACCCTTGATAAGTATGAGATTGATACAAAGATTACTTTGCACTCGAAGTTAAAGCTTTGTTACATCTATTTCAGTTTGACTTAAGTAACTTTTTTATATTTTTGATTGTTGCATGTTTTCTGGATAGAGAATCAATCCACATCAATAGCCTACGAATGAAATTAGTGTAAAATTGTATAAAACACATTTGCTGGTTAGCACCTATAAAACCTCCCTTTTATTTTCACAAACCGTTGCTAAGTCATGTTTTTTTGTGCTATTGTTTGAATAGGCTTTTTTTTTTTTTAATGTATGATTGTTGTCTTCTATGATGAACTAAAATTCCTTTTTTCAACTGGTGCAATTCCTTTTCCTATAGATACTCTAACCTATTTGTAAAATAATAAGAGAAAAGAAGAGAATAGAAAACCCTAAACTTGACTAGGTCTATTTACATGTATATATAAAGTTATTTACAAATATCAAAAATACTAAACTACCATTACAAAGAATATACCATAGTATATCCTAAATAATATTCTAAACATATTCTAACATTATAAACATATTCTAACACTCTTCCTCACGTTAAAGCATAAATGCTGATCATGTCCAATTTGTTACAAATGTACGTAACTTGAATTCCGATCAAGAACTTGAAGAAGATGTCTATAAGTTAATCTCCAGTCCACACATGATGAATATGAATTATGTTTCGGTGGAGCCTCTTACAAACAAAGTAACAATCTACCTTGATATGCTTTATATGCTTGTGAAATATTGGATTTGATACAATATGGATGGTTGTTTGATTATCATATTACAACTATGAAGGCTCAAAACTCTCACAAATCAAAGATTCAAATAATTGCCGAAGCCACATAATTTCATAAATAACATGTGTTAATGCATAATATTTTGATTCTATACTTAACCTCGCTATTATATTTTATTTCTTACCCTTCCAAAATATAAGGTTGCCTCCAACGAAAATACAATAGCTAGTGGTAGATTTAATTATTAGTGATCCAACCCAATTAATATTAGAAAAGCCCTCAACCTGATATGACCATCATCATTGTAAAGCTACCCTTACCTTGGTATATTTTTGAGATATCTCATAATACACATTACATCCTCTCAATGAGGAAATGAAAAGACAAAAATTGGCTAACAATATTAGCCAAAATGGCAATATTTGGATGAGTTATAGCAAAATAACTGAGCTTATCAACTAGCCATCAATATATTTTTGGTTTCACAAAGGATCTCCCAATTGTTTGGTGATAACTTAATTTCTAGATCCATGGGAGTATCACAAAGTTTTAAGTCCATCTCATACTAGCTTCTTGAAGTAAATTCATAGCGTACTTTCTTTGTGAAAAAGAGATGCCACAATGACACCTAGTAATCTCAATGTCCAAAAAAATAATACAAATTTTCAAGATCTTTAGTCTGAAATTAACTTTGAAGAAATAATTTTAAATCCATAATTCCAGTACTATTATTGCTAGTAATTACAATATTATCCATATACATGACAATAAGAACACACATAAAACTAGAGTGATTATAGAACACAAAAGAATTAACGTCACAACAAGAGAGCCCAAACATATATATAGCATTACTGAATCTACCAAACAATACTTGTGGGGACTGTTTCAAACTATACAATGACTTTTTCAGTTGGAAAATATATCTAAACTCTCCTTAAGCAACGAACTCTATAGGTTGCTCAAAATAAATATTTTCCCAAAGATCACCGTGTAAGAAGGTATTCTTAATGTCTAACAGATGTAAAAATCAATGATGGGTAGCAGCCAATGCGAGAAACAACCTAACAGAAGTTAACAACCAATAGGTTCCTTCCTCGAAGGCAAAGAGCTTAGATCTCATGTGTGATTATACTCAATGCAATTATCTCTTCCTCCATAACTGCTTGCCAACTAGGATGAAAAATAGCCTTAGATACAAATTAATGCACACTAATTGAGTCCTAGGCGATTACAATAGTGTGATGTGAAGATGAAACACCAGTATAAGATAATATAGTGGACAATAGATATTGAGTACAATTGTGATGACCTTTTTTTAAGGCAATCGGAAGATCAGAATCGATTCTCTGATCAAGATTGGTAGTATTTATAGTCGGAATTACCGATTCAATAGCTGTCAACTCTAGATCCACTCATGAAGATAAAGCAAATTTTTGACGAGGGCCACGGATATATGTATGAGTAATTGGAGGACAAGGAGGCACGTATGATACATGTGTGGGAGATACGCTCTTATGAACAATCTCATATATAATAATATTGTCATCGGGAGGGTATTTAACAATCGAATCACTTGGCACATCACAATAAAAATGTGTAGACTTGTAAAATGTGACATCAGAGAATATTAGAAAACATCCCAGTTTTGGAGAAAAACACTAATACCACTTCTTAGTACAAGAATAGCCAAGAAAAATACACAGCAAAGCCTTATGATCATGCTTTGTCACCTAAGGTCAAATATCACGGACATGTTATACATAATTGTAAATTTTCGTGGGAAGAAAATGTAATTACTTGCTAGAAAATAACATATGATAAGGGATCTCCCCCTGAAGAATAACTAATGGCATCCAATTGATAAGATAACAAACTATCAATACTTTACCACTTTAAAAGGTCTTTGGAACGTTTTTTTTTAATGAGAGAGCTTGAACAATCTCCATCAAGTGTTCATTTTTCTCTCAATTACTCCATTTTATTGGGGTGTATCGAGATAAGATGGCTCATGATGAATCCTATTTTAGGATAAAAATGATAAAAAAGTGGCAGAAAAATATTCGCAACTATTGCCACTCTACAAAGTATGCATAGAAGTAAATAATTGGATCATAGTTTCAATGTAGAATGTATAGAAGATGGAGTATAACTCAAAATGACTCTTCATTAAGTATAATCCGGTTACTTGGAAATAGTCATCAACAAAAGTAATAAAGTAAAGGCGTCCTGTATTGGACAAAATTGGACATCGTCTCAAGACATCCGAACATCTTAACTCAAAATGGATAGAAGCACGTGGATTTACATGAGAGGAATATAACCTACAATGTTGTTTAGCAAACTGAACTGACTTGCAAAATAAGTTGATAGCAGACATCAAAGTAGGATATAAATTTTTTAGAATAGAAAGAGATGGATGACCTAACATATAGTGTAGGTTAAGGGGTGTAGAAGTGGCACTGGAACGGATAATAAGAATGTGTTTTGCATTGAACAACTAGAGGCCTCTTGGGTTGCGATGACATTTACTAATAACTTTCCTCATAGTAAGAGTCTAAAACTCATAATGAGTGGATAAGAATACCGTACATCAATTATATTGTTGAGTAAATTTACTAACTGATTGTAGATTGAATGAAAAATTTGGCAAATAAAGAATCGAAGAGAGATGCAAAGAATGTGTCATAAAAGTAGTGCCAACCCCCTTAACATTTGTAGAGGAACCATTCGCTAACATAACGTCAGAAATAGTTGAACATAATCAATACTCAGATAAGATACTTGTGAACTCAATCATATGATTAGAGGTATCGAAGTCAATGACCCATGCTCGGAAAGATGCTGAGAGATGGGCCATTCTGGTGCCGAATTGGACAAGTATAGTAGCATTCTGATCATGAATTTTACTAGGCTTCCCATAATGCTAGCATTTATTTCATGTTTAGCCTACTCTTCTATAGTGAAGACAAATTAATCATTTGTTACCTTGTCTTCCATCAAAAATACCTGATTTAGGTTTAGTATCCATGAGGAATCAACAAACCGCTGTGGTGGGCAGAAATTTCAGCAGCCAAATTAACCAATCCACAAATGACAAGAAACAATCAGTGAAACAAAAAATGAACAGCAGCAGCAGCAAGTGCTGTAAGAATACCAACAACAATATAGGGCCTATGCTTATGAATATGATCTGGCTCAAGCTCAATCCAATGTGGGTTCATTCCAAGCTTATGACCGACCTAATTAGGAAAAACCGACATGCAAGTCTCCACTTTAAGGAAAACAGCAGCTGTAACCTAAGTAGTCATGGAAGTCGAACAACCCAATGCGGACATGAAGAACATAGGCACAAAGAAATTGAACATATCCAGAAATCGCATGTATGCACGCTAGTTGGAGATGAACCCAGACAACTCTAAAGAAGAATTCACATGTTGATCTCAAGGCTCCCTCTAATCTTTGCTTAGCATAAGTAAAAAAAAAAAGGAAAAGAAATCAGAGAAGAAAAAACGAGTATAATTGGAAGAACTAGGATTTGTTTGGAAGAACACTAGGCTGCGATTTGGTGGGAAGCAATTAATACTAGAAGAAAATAATATGGGGTTTTATTAAGATGGAATAGATGCTCAGATTAGTGGGGATGGTGGGTGGCAGCGGTGGGCAGAGTTTGGATCCCCTCCTTTGTCATTGATAACATGTAAAATAGGAATAAATGAAGAGAAAATCCCATACTTAGGTTAGGTCTATTTATATGTATATGCAGAGTTATTTATAAAAATAAAATATATTAAACTACTATTACAACAAATATACTATAATATTTCCTAAAGCATATTCTATCACTATTCACGTTGCATTCTTGAGTTTTATTTGAAATTTGTATCATATCCATACTTTTGCCATCCCTACCATCAAGTTATGCTATTATAATTTTCAGGAAGTTTATGTGGTCTGTAAACTCTAAATTTTGGTATTGTTAAACTTCCCTTAAAGCTGTGAAAGCTGAGGTGCAAAATGGTATGGAGAATTCTGAAAGACAGCAGGAAGATATAGATCTTGGTGAAATTCTTGATGACAGCTGGGCTAACATTGGAAGCTTTGATGATCTCGATCGAATATTCAGGTACAGTGAAATCTTCTCTCTCTCTCTCTCTCTCTCTCTCACACACACACTTTGCAAAAGAGCACATTAGCCAGTATTATTATTTTTTGTCAGGAAGGATAAATATGTTGTGTCTCCATTTGAAGAAGCATTTACCGGTTAAAATTTTGCCATGATGTAGACTCAAGAGTGCTTCTCAATCTTCAATGTTTGCATGATGAGAAGATTCCACATTTGTATTGCCAAGACTTGCTTGGACTCCCTTTAGTTAATGTCATCTTTGTTATCTGGCTATATAGAAATTTTTCTTGGTGTAAAGTTGAATAGGGTTATCTTGTCTTTCTTTTGACTTTTTTTAGCTATTTCTTCTGGTGTCACATCTTTTAAGATGAAACAATTCATGAAGTCTAAAAGTGAAATGCTTATGTCTTCCAATTCATTTTACTCTCCATATTTTCCTTCATTTTACTGAAATTTGTGACTCTGTCCATCTGATTGAATGTTCTCACAAGTGATAATTTTGTAGCACTGATGATCTAGTGGGCTGTCTGAGCCTTGATAGCACACAAGAGTTTTGGTCATCATCTAGAGATGTGATAAGTGATGCAGAAAAATCATCATCTGCGGCTCAGGACTCAAGAAGTTGGACATTGGGACCATCAGGGGACACAAGTGGGCATTTTGAGATAAATGCAGAGTATTGCCAAGGAGAAAGAACGTCATTTAACCCTGGCTGTGGAAAAATTGATGATTCGACCGCTTACACTCGGCAGAATTTGTGTGCAAGATTGGATCAGGTGGAACATACTTTTGGTACCACTGCAAGCTTGCTCAATGAAAAGGTAACAACAGTGAAGTATGATAAGATGCTATTAAGTCTTTTTCAATTTAGGATAAATTGAATCACCCAGTTCCCTTATTCATTTCCACAGACCACATCAAAGCTGCACCTCGCTGCCGAAAAAGTTGCAACTCCAAACAAATCATTGGGCAAGGTACAACCTCACACTGTAGTATGAGAGAAGAATAGGGAAGGACAAGAATTGGATGCATAAAAGACTATCTGTGCACCAGAATGAAATTCAGTGAAACTTGATAGCACCTTCCCTCTTTTTCAGCCTATCAAATGTCCTATATATGGCATGCTGGATATGTATACCATCCTCAGATTCACAAAAGATGCTGAGACCACTTCAACAATTGACTGAAATAATTGTTACTGTTTCGGATGATGGATATCATCATGTGAGATGTTTAGCATTCATGAAATCAGCTACTCATTGGTTTAGCACTATGCACGGATACGGATATGACACAACATTGATATACTGGCACCATATGTTTCTTAAAATTAAAATACACAACACGTTGTGGACTTGCTGACATAATCCACGCTTTTTATATGTGGGAATATAATTCATCAAAGAACAATACTTTACAAAAAATGGCAATCTACTCTTCTAATTGCCCCAAGATCTTTAGTCATAAGTAAAAGTTCCTAAACAAGCAATTTACCAATGAAAAAGAGCCAGGAGCATTTATGAAAAAAAGTTACTATTCACAAGAAAAACCGGAAAAAGAAGAGAACCAAAAACAAACAAAAAGTCTGAGTTTATGATTGATCACAGGAGAAAAGAAAAATAAATGAGGGAACCCATCAAACAAATAACAAATATAATTCTACAGAGAGGCATAAGCTAGGACTTAAAGCCTCATTTCCAACAAAAGAAAGAATAAGAAAGCTAAGGAAACAACAAACAAATATGGGAAGTATTCAACCAACAATTCAACAACAGATTTAGGACATAAAATAGAAAAGTAACCGTTCAAGATTCATAGAGCTAAGGCATAACAAAAATTTCACGACAAAATAGATGAAGAATGAAATAGAAGTAGGACTTTGTTTATAACAAGGGAAATAAATTTTGCACGTGAGAACAAATAGATAGCTACACAAGTACCTAATTCTTTATCCTAGCCATCTCGGCGAGCTCACATCACTATTAATTCCTTCTTTTCTTTGTTGGGTGCCATTGTCTCTTTGATTGATGGTAGATGGAGAGTTGAGGTAGTTTGAATTGTTTGTTGACATTGACAAAGCTTGGGAAAACCTTTGAGATTCTTTCAATATTGAACAGTGTTTGTCACTCTTATCCCAATCTCATCTTTTGAATATGTATATATATTTTCTAATTACAGGTAGTGTCACTCAATACTTCATCAATTTTTCTCATATTGCCCGTTTTCTTGTTTTGGAAATTCAGAAGTTAGTCCAACTATGTCCTTAACATGTCCAAATGCATCCTTGGCATTCCAAATTAACACAAAAAAATAAAATATTCCGACGGGCCTGTAGTGTTGGTAGAGTAATGATTCTAATACGTGTCAGCCACTAACACACAACTCTAGAGGAGTTTCCATGCTTCCTAGGTTTAAGATCAAAGTCAAGATGTGTGTGTTCACAACTAGCTTGCTGATTTTTTTGACTCTTCTAGTTTGGTCTCAGCTGTGAAATTTTGAGCATCATGTCACACGGCGATGCAATAAATAAATTTTTGAGAACATTACATTGTAATGACTACCACAAGCTCAGAAACACAAACTTTTCCACTTCCCTGAGCTGCAAATGCTATTTGGATGCCTAGCTAATTTGAGAAAAGAGCAGCATCCAAGCCTGCTGTTCTATGCAGCTCTTATGTGCTGTTATTTTCTGATTATCCTGTACTTGAATTATTCTCTGACTGGCTTGCTTCCTTGTTATATTCCTGTAGGTTGTAAACTTCGTTCTTGTTACAGACTGTTGAATCTGACATGGATTATAGTAGCCTATTGGATTCTACTTAGTGTGTTCACAAATCTATTGGTAATTGGATATGGTGTGTGTTCATTTGGACTGTTGGACTTCAGTAAATCGATACTTTGTGACATGTAGCATGGCTTTATTGGGTAGCACTTCCTAGTAGATGTTGCTTAAGGAGGAGGTACCACCAGACAGTGAGCTCATTCACTAATGGACTGCATGGTTTCAGTACTTTGTCTGGGTGTTAACTTGACTGAGATGGACACATTCTGGCTTGGTTTGTTTTTCTATTGAAATTTGAAAGATAGGGTTGAGAACAAATTTAAGAGTCTGGGCAGGAATTCTCTTCCTTAGTTGCAAGCCAATTTTTTTGTAGTAGTAACTGTAAAGTGCTAGTTTGGAAAGAGATACCCCTTAACTTTTGTGAGTTGACTTAATAGGCCTTGTCTATTGTCCATGGTTAGTTTTTGGCTCTGCTGTCTGGAGTTGGTTTTTGCTGGTCTTCCCTGTTAGACACTTTGTATCCGGGGATGCTAGCTGGCCCATTTTTTCCCTATTGGGTAGTGATTCATTTTTGTTGTACAAGAATGATACCCCATTGATATCCTATGAACGCAATTTTTAACTTAATTTCAAATTTATAGGTTGTTGGGTGCATTGCTTCAGCTCTAGGTAAGAGAGGTGCATTAGCTTTGAAGAAGAGTGGAGTATTAATTAGGAGACGAGTATTATTTTTTGAACAATCTAATGTGCTGAATTTGGTTAGGTGGAATCATCTGTCTATTTTTAATATATTAAAATATGGATGCTATAAATGTTATCTAAATTTTACTTCTTTCTGTTGGTTATGATTTCTTTTCTTTTGCTAAGCATTATTTACTAAGATACCTTGTCGAAAAACATGAGATATTAAAATTAAGACCTCCTTAAAGGAAAATGCTCTTGGTGTAAGTTAGCACCAAGAGTCAGGGCTAACATGTGCCTTCAACGGTGCATAAGAAAAAACAAATTTCAAACGCAATTATCTTGCTGAAAATCCAATCAGCTGAATATCACAAATACTTAGCTAAGTTAATAAATTCTGAGCAAAAATACATTATCGAGCTTGAATATTATGGGGATGTTGCCGGTGAGTAATTCAGATCTCGGTGCTGCAACCCCTTTGGATGGTTTAGGAAGACAGGAGGATCAATTGTTGTTGGCATATCTGAGCAATAGGTATGCGATTACCTGTGACAGTGCTGGATTTGTAACTATGCAGTCTGAAGCTCGATCTCAAAGTTGGACAAATGAGACAGAACAAATTCAGTAGAATCCTCTAGAGTTGAATATCAAAATGAAGCAAAAACCTAAAATAAACATCAGGGTGATTGTCTGAATTTATTTGCTGATGATCAGAAGATGGAGAAGGTCATGCAGCTGAATCTTGTGAAGCAAGAAACTGATGTAATTCAAGTCATTTCAGCTGATATGAAAGGAGGAATAAAAAATGGAGATAATTCAATTATTGCTTATTTTTTTCTGGTAAATCTGTTTTGGGCTATGGAGAATTGGGTTGAAAATAAGGTGGATTCGCTCTTGACTGAAAGTGTTTCTCATTCACCAAGATTTTGATAATGAAATTTACAGCAGTTTGGGAAGACCTCTAGGTACTGACAGGCTCACAGCTTAAAGGGAGAGTATATTGTTTCCAAAATTACTTGTTGAGATTAATTTGAGAAGCCAATAAAGGATGAGTTGATGCGTCAAGGCCTGGATGGGAAAGTGTTCAAGCAAAAGGTTAAATACGAATGTCCAGTAAAGTGTACTAGCAGCAAATGGTAGCATGTTGATGACAAATGTAATTATAAGTTGCCTGTGAAATTGGAAGGCTGATGTTGATGGCTGGAGTGAAGTGTCTGAGAAATCCATCTTTCTCAACTCTTGAGCTCAGTCATCAAGAAATGAAGGTATTCCAATTGTTGTGAAAGTATGTTTGCCATTCTTGATGAAATTGTGAAAAGTGGTCAGCAGGAGAAAAACAATAAGTGAGTGGAGCCCCCACCTGGGAAACAACTTTTGATTGAAGATTAGAAGATAAGAGGCTTGAATAAGGTATCTAAACAGAAAGACGTCATGTTTTCCCTTAAAGGAATAAAATTGGTCTGGTGAAACCTAAGTGATGACGTCTAACTTTGCCAAGGTGACTGAAAGACATTAACTAGGAGTTTTTATGGCTTAATTACCATATATATGCCATTAATGTTAGAATATGGGTTTTATCGCCACTATGATATTTGATGTTAAATTTATGCATGCAACTGATCAAGCAATTCATTGTGAGGCTAAGCATAAAGGAGCTGGATTTCTTGTTTGAGTACATGTTTATGTCACAAATGATGTTGTTCGGAGGGGATCACTGTGTGAAGTCATCATAGAAAGTACTTTGCAGTGCTAGGGGCCATGGATTGTGATGGATGAGTTGATGTTAAGCATAAAGGAGTTGAATTTTTTGTTTCAGTAGACAAGTTTATGCTGGAAATGATGTTGTACAAAGGAGGTCACCATGGGATTTCACACAAAGGATTTTTGCAATGCTAGGGCCATGGATTATGATGGGTGAGTTGAATGTGGTTTTGAGATTAGAGGAAAAATTGTGTGGCTTTCTTCTTGTTGATAGAGATCCAACAGAATTTTCTGAATGCTTACAAGAAGCTGAAATGCATGATCTCAGATCCATTGATGAAATCTACTTATGGTTCAACGATTATGACATTGCAGATAAAATATATTGCAAATTTGATAAAACAGTGGCAAATACAGATTGGATCCTTCAACAACACGAGATACTGGTGGAACTCTAAAGCGCAGTTATTTTTTATTATCCCCCCTTGAAATTCACTTTTGAAAGGGACATGTGCTTGAAAAGGATTTAAATTCTTGAATTGGACCATGAGTGAGCAATTTTCAAGAAATGTGGAACAATTGTGGAATAGTGTTGTTGTTTGTGCTATGTATAGCATTGCATTATGTGAAAACTAGAAATGTTAAAAAAAGGAACAATGGCAACCATGAATGAAAATATTATTATTAGTGTCGAGTGGTCATATCGATATTAGACATATTAAATAATCTGTATTACTATTGAATAAATCGGAAGAATTTTTTTTTTAAGAATTGCAAGTTAATAGAGAGATATTGGCTAATATATTGTACTATATCATAAATACAATAACATATCACAATATTTTATGATTTTTGCAAATATTGGCATTGGTGGGGCCATACTGATACATATTAGGTAATATTTAGATATTGGTAGATACTTTTGTCTATATTGGCAGCTCAATAGGTCAGAATATTTAGTCATCACTGCCAAAGATAAACCTGCTAGAGAGGATTTGTATGCTGCAAATCGTGCTAAATAAGAACTCTAATGATCAAGATATAGGAGACAATGTGAAAACACTGAAAAATATTTCCTGCTATTTTCATCTACACTGGCAACTCAACAGGACAGAATATTTAGTCATCACTGCCAGAGATAAAGCTTCTGGAGAGGATGTGGATGCAACACATCATGCTAAATAAGTACCCATTTGATCAAGATACAGTAAACAATTTGAAAACACTCCAGACTGAACTGGGCAATATACTACAAGCCAAAGAGAAGTTCTTTATGCAGAATGCGTGACTCAAATGCTGAATATTTCCATGCTTAGACGAAAGGCAGGAGACGCCTTCCGAGATTCAGCTCTTAAGAATCATAGGGGATAGCTCATAAATGACAAGATGAAATTATAGCAGAAGTCTTAGGTTTCTAGCAGAATCTCTTGGCACAGAAACCCAGCTTGAGCAGGTTGAAGAAAATGAAGCATGTTTCCTTGTCCATGCAAGAAGAATTCTGAGAAGAGGTCCTCCTGTTATAGAAGAAAAGTGGTAATAAAAAAAAAAAAGAGATTTGCTGTCAGTACAAGGGAGTAAGGCACCAGGGTCTGATGGTTTTAATGCCTCTTTCTGTAAATCACTGGGCCAAAAAGCAGGATCTGAAGTTACAAGGGCTGTACACAAATTCTATGAGAATGGTAAAACAATTAAATGCCATTACTGTGACACATGTTCTAAAATTCAGAATTATTAGCTATGTCGGGGATTTCAGACCCATCTCTTGTTGTAATGTATTGCACAAGCTCATCTCTGAGGTCATTGCAACTAGAATGAAAGCTGTGATCAATGGGACATTGAATGTTTTTCAATTGCATTTAGTGGGGGTAGACCATCCAAGACAACATTCTACCCTGTTCATGGCTTTGGCCATAAATCATCACTGGAAGGAAGGGTCGGCAAGAATTATGGCCAGACAGATATTTGAAAAGCCTATGACTCCCTGAACCGGTATATTCTTGAGTTGTTTTGAAGGGCTTAGGCTTTCCTGTACAATCTGTGTTTGCCATATGTAAGGATTTCTGCATTCTCAATTAGGATTGATGGATCCTTGAAGGGAATTATGAAAGGGAAGACAGGGCTTGGAGAAGGTGATCCATTATCACCTTACCTATTGTACCTATCATTGGAGTATCTATTTAGAAATCCTTTAAGGAGTTACCCAAGTATGAAAGAATTGATATTGCACTCTTGGCCTTTGCTGATAAACTTATTATGCTCACAAGGGGTGCCGTGGATTCAGTCAGTAATCATGATTGTTACTATCTTGGAAAAGTTATTTAAAACTTCAAGCAACATAGGTAAAAGTTGCATACTTTAGGTTGGATTTCTGCACAAGATCAGAAGATGAATACTGAGAAGATGGACTTTCAAAGGGCCACTTTTCCAATGAAGTAGTTAAAAGTTTCTATCTAGCATCCAGGCAATCTGTTATTGAGTGTCAGCCTCTCAAATAGGAAGTAATGCGCAGAAGTCAATCTTGGATGGCTAAATTTCTACTTTATGTTGGCAGGCTTTGATCAAGTCTGTGAATTTCAGGATGCAGGTGTGTTGGGATTTTGCTTTTCTTTCCCTCACTGTCATTGATCAAATGGAAAATAAATGCAGACCATGGAGCAGAACTCACTAAAACAAGAGGTTCCATGTCTTTGGACCAGGTCTGCAAACCTTTTGAAGGAGGTGGCTTGGGAATCATTGATCTTCACACATGGAACAGGACTACTAATTGCAAACTTTTGTGGGATATTCAGAAAGTGGACAGCCTTTGGGTTAAATGGGTGGGTGCATACATGTAAAATGAAGCAAGTTGATATATGGAATGTAAGAGAAAGCATTTTGACGGCTGGAATTGGGCTAGAATTTTGGAAGTTAGACTTCAGTGTCTGGCTGTTGTTAGTAGACTGCTGAGCAGAAGAGGTTCTCTCTAAAAAAAAAGCCATTCATTCCCTATAGCTACTACACCAAAGTCGGTGGAAATTGTATGGCATATCATAATTCTTACTAAGCACATTTTTATTTTGTGGAGAGCTTTGAGAGTAATGCTTCAAACAAATGCTTTGTTGAGTAGATGGGTTATGCAGTTGGACAGTACTTGTAAAAATTTAACTAACAGGACAAAACTTTATGGCATCTCTTTTTTTGAATGTATCTACTTGAGGACTGTGTGGCAGGCTAATTATAATGAAGACGTGGATAGGAATAGCATTACTTAGTTTTCCTCTCCTTGGAAAGGAAGAGTTTATTGTATGGTAATACACTGATATGTAAAGATTAGGATAATTATAAACTTCTTTTCTACTGTTTTTACACTTCATTGGGATGTAATAAAATATTTTCTTGCTGAAAAAGGATTTATTAAGCCAATTCCTTTATATATTTTACTGTTTTTTTCTTATTTCACACATATAAATATGTATTTAACTTATCTATTTTTTTTACAAACATGTTAATTGGTAGAATATACTGTTGTAACATGTTTTGGGATATATTGTTGTATATGTCTTTGTAGTGGTAGTCTAATATTTTTGATATATTTAATAATCCTGTATATGTATGTGTATCAAACCAACCTACGTACAGGGTTTTCTCATCTCTTTTAATTCTATAATTTACATGCTATTAGAGAGTTAATTGTGGCCATCTCTATTGCTAATACTAGCCATTGCTAGTGACTCCTCTCCTATAATCAGTGTGCCTTACCTTGTTGATTTAAACCTTTAATTCAATTTTATTGATTGAAGCTAATTAATCATTTCTTTTTCAATCCGGGGATTTTGTTCAAAACTTTAGATTCTATTTGTTAGTGCTTGATTGGATGGCTTGATAAGTTTTCAATCTAATATATATTGTATTTGGGGGTCGCCATCACCTGAAGATGCTTCGCCAACGATGAATCAAAGCATATTTATGGTATTTATTGCTTTTTTGGTTTTAATAGTTCTTGTGCTTGATTGTTCCTATGCTATTCACTACTTTTGGTGGTTTTTTTTTTTTAATTTGGTGGATAATCCTTTGATTACTTGTGTGGGGGATTATGCTTGTGTTGATTCTTACTTGGAGAAGTCATTTTCATGTTGATTCTATCTTGCTTGTGGAGATTATGTTGTGTTGACTTCTTGTTCCTAGGAATTGATGTTACAATCAGCATTGAGGGAAATAGACTTGTTTTGATTCGGCAAACTACCACATTAATGCCATGTCTGGTTTTATTCATTTTACGACACTATTGTAATGGTCAGATAGTTTGTTGATTTTTCTTCTATGATTAAGGTGGTAATTGATTACTATGGCTACTTTTTATTGTGATGGTAAAAACAATTATAACAATTGTCTTGTTTCTATTGTGATGAAGTTAGGCATACCTTAAATAAGGGTTGGAAACTACACGGCTAGCCACTACAATCCCTAAACTGTCTAATACCATATCTAAGGAGTATTATGCTTAATTGCTCATAATGTGCCATTATTAACATCCACTCTTATTCGAATGGTTAATCCCATGCCTATCTCTTGATACTGGTTAATTCATTTAGAGGCTTCAGATCATGATTGGAGTTGTATGCTATCTTATCTAATTTTATGTTATGCTCTCATACACCCACAATAATTGTAATTGATGGCTCCTTTACAAAATTAAAGGGAATTGGTTTTGTTCATTTGATCTTGACATTACATCTCTCTTTTGTTTTATACTTGCCAAATTTTCTCTTTGATTTGCTTTCTGTAAGCAGGTTCACGTAAGAACATTGTTGTGTAATATTCTTCCCCACTCATTATGAATTTCACGTTCTTGCTTCAAAGAGGATTATCATTAGAGGTCATCGTGTATCATGATGTCTCTAATTGTTGCAGGAAGAACCAGCTTCCATTGTTTGTTCTATTATTACTTTTACATTTCTTGAAATTTATTGCCTATTAGGTCATCATTCTCTTTCAAGTCTGTAAATGTTATGACAAACTTTGAACTCTCTTACTAATTTGTTTTATGTATTATGTCAGTTTGCCAAATACCATCATAGATCATCTTACCATCGAGTAAATCCGTGTGCCTATGCCTGTATGTGTCGGTACACTTAGATGTTTGAAAAACTTGTCCAGTTTTGGCTAAAATGAGATTTTTTTCATTTTGTTACCTTTGATGATGATTATTTAAGGATTACTTGATAAAGAATCGTGTACGTTATATTCCATTTACTATGCATTCTATGTTGAGATTAAAATCCAATTTTCTATTTCTATATACACGCAATATGGTGATAATACTCTTGAATAGTTTTCTACCTCTTTTTTGTGATTCCTATCTAAGAAATAGATTTTTCAAGAGTCATTTGTCCAAATACTCCCAACAAAACGGAGTTATAGAATGGAAAAGTAGGCACATGATGATAGTTGTAGGAGTTCTGTTATCACAAATGGGAGATAGAAAGATATTTTGGAGTGATGCTATATTGATAGCTTATTACCTTATTAATTGAATGTTGGTTTCCCTTCAAAGAAGATTCCTTATCATTGTTATAACCTGGAAAGGCATAATGTTTCCTTCCCACAAAAATTTTCAATTTTGTTTGTTATGTTCATGTTATGTGACATTAAGTGACAAAATTTGATGATAAATCTCTACGATATATTTTTCTTAGATATGTTTCTACTCAGAAAGGGCATCGTTGTTTCTTTAAGTTTAGAATGTTTTCTAGTATCATATAATGTCATTTGTCATGAGTTTACACGTTTTTATCTCGAAATGTCTTCATTAAGTCCATTGTCGAATATCTCTTTCGAGGATGATATTCTTGTATATGATGTTATTCATAAGGTTGTATCTCTTGTACTTTTATCAGATATGCTTCATTGTCATCTTATCACTAAGAAAAATCTTTATAGTCTTCATTAGGTGTTTGGTTCCTTTCTGATAGTAGATCTCAAGCTGATTTTTCCATCTGTAGATACTATTGGTCCTGATTTGGGAACTAACTCATTCCTTCTTATTGCACTACTAAAGGATCATCGCAACTATGCTTAGTATCCATTGTGTGCAAGCTATTATATGCTGCTGTTTCATTTTCTCCTTGGGCTTTTGTGGCAACCTTGTACTCTATTAGTGTACCCCAAATTGTATGAGAGGTGATTTCTCATCTTGGTTATCAGGCAGCTATAGAGAAAAAGATGACTACACTTAAGCATAATCACTCATGTGATTTGGTCTCTTTTACTCTTAGGAAGAAGCTTATCGACTATAAATAGATCTACATAGTCAAATTCAATCATGATGGTTCTTTAGCTCAATTACAATTGTGCTTGGATGATATTGTGATTGCTAGAAGTGATAGAATTGACCTTACAGGTCTAAAACTTTTTATTCGAAGTTAATTTCATATTTAAGATATGGGTAGTTTCTATTATTTTTTTAGCATTAAGGTTATTAGGTGCCATCATGACTATTTCTTTTGCCAAAGAAGTGCACCGTGGATTTAAACCTTGTGATACTCATATAGATTCGAGAATTAAGTGATAATCAGATGATGGAGAGTTTTTAATAAACAGGAAAGTTCCCAATGATTACTTTGTAAGTTTAATTACCTTACTATGACTTGTTTAGATATTATCTCCTTGGCTAGTGTTGTGAGCCAATTTTTGTTTTTCCCTCATGTTCCTTATTGGAACGCTATAATGTAAATTATTAGATATCTTAAGGTCACACTAGGATAAGCTTTTTTTATAGTGATCATGGATACTCAAGTTAAGGGATTTTTTAATGTCGATTGAGTACGGTCACCGTCTGATCGAAAGTCTACCATTGACTATTGTGTGTTAATCAGATGCAACATTTTCTCTTGGAAGAGTAAACAACAAAATGCGGTAGCCATATCAAGTGAAAAATTAGAATATTGTGCACTGATACATGTTACTTATGAAATGATATGACTGCAGAAAATACTTAATTCTCTTGGTTATAAGAATTTTAGGCCATTTCAATTGTGGTGCGATAATTATGCATCTATCCATACTACATCAAATTTGGTATTCCATGAGTGCGCAAAGCATATTAAGGTGGATCATAATTCATGATAAGCTCTAGCAAGGTATATTCAACATTCGTCATGGGAGTCCTGAAGATCATATTATCTATTTTTACCAACTTATTAATTTGAGTTTGAGTTATGTATTTTTGTGACAAGTATGATTAGAATCTGATGCATCTTTGGATTCGAGTTATTGTACAGATTAGGAAGTCATTTGATCTTCCATGTTGAATCGAACTTAGGTGGGTCCAGTCTTTGTTGCTTTGAACCTAGGCCTTATGTAACACAATGGATAAACAAAATGTCAGAAGATTGATGATACCTACTTCTCAATTTATCCTCCAACGCTTAAATTAGAAATCTTTCTCAGCGAATAGAAAGATGCGAGGATGTAAGGGAATGCATGGATACACGTAAGTGGGGAAAAGTGAGTAATATTGGAGGACTTGGCTCCCGTGGGTGCACTTGACCCGAAGTAGCTTCGAGGTACACTTGACTGAGGGATGCCTTAGAGGTGCGCTAGGCTTATGGGCGACTTAGAGGTGTGCCTGACTGAGGGGCAGCTTAGAAGTGCGCTCGATTGAGAGGCGGTTTAGAGATGTACCCCACCAAGGGGCGTCTTAAAGATGTGCTCAATTGAGGGGCGGCTTAGAGATATGGAGAACTGAGTTTTGGGGTGCGCCCTACCAAGGGGCGACTTATAAGACGGATAGTAGGGCTCCTAAACGGGCCGTGAGCCTCCTGGACGGAGAGCAGGGCTCCTAGACGGAGGGTGGCTCTTGGATGGAAGGTAGGCCCTCCTCCTTGATGGAGAGTAGGTCTTGGAAGGATGGAAGGCCTCCCCGGGCCGTGAGCCTCCTGGACGGAGAGCAGGGCTCCTAGACGGAGGGTGGCTCTTGGATGGAAGGTAGGCCCTCCTCCTTGATGGAGAGTAGGTCTTGGAAGGATGGAAGGCCTCCCCGGGCCGTGAGCCTCCTGGACGGAGAGCAGGGCTCCTAGACGGAGGGTGGCTCTTGGATGGAAGGTAGGCCCTCCTCCTTGATGGAGAGTAGGTCTTGGAAGGATGGAAGGCCTCCCCGGGCCGTGAGCCTCCTGGACGGAGAGCAGGGCTCCTAGACGGAGGGTGGCTCTTGGATGGAAGGTAGGCCCTCCTC
>JAOVVI020001524.1:0-24021 GCA_028571085.2 Nepenthes alata
CAAGAATTCTTTCAGCAAGATTGAACGTGAAATTTATAATGTCATTTAGCTTGACATAGAACTCATCGATGGTCTCATCTTCTTTCATCCTAATTTCTACAAATCTAGTATTAAGCATTTACAATTTAGAGTTTTCAACCATTTTAGTTCCTCCATGGGAGATTTTCAATATCTCCCTAGCATTTTTAGAAGTTTCGCACATAGATATACATTTGAATTTCTCTGGGGAAACATCCATGTAAATAACAAGCAACACCTTGCTATTTCAGTTGCAAGAATTTAATTCTTCTCTAATTCATAATTACAGGACTTTAGTTTTGTTATTTGTCGTATTATTGGGTGGAATCCTCCCCGATTGAGTATTACCCACACCAATTCATCTGTTGATTTTAGGAAAGGCTATCACACGAACCTTCTAATACATATAATTGCTCCTATCAAATTATGGAAAGACGAACACGGACTAACTAGTGAGCATCTAGTTAAGGGCCGAGAATTGATATCAGTCTCTGATACCAATTAAAAAGACTAGGTGGTTCCTAATCTCAAATAGTTTGAACCTTGCAAACTCGTAGAAGCAAATATACTTGAATATACAATACACGTAAAGTGTATTCTATACTCGATGAAATCATAATAAATATTCACAATTAATTGCAGTACAAAAATAAATCTAAACAGAAAAAACATATATTTTAGTGACCAAGGAAAACCTTAATAACCCATAGTTATTAAGTAGAACCCTCCAAACGTCTATAGCAAGTGAAAGTAATGCACTTAGAAAGTCAACTTGTAACTCAGGTGGCATAGATGTACTAAACCTTAGCCAATTTATTTGGAACTTATGACTTCTATAAAATAACTCTTTATATTTGCTTCCAACAGCGGAACCGGACACCTTTCAGTATTCTTATCAATCTTACTTCACTTGCCGTAGAATCTGCACACACTACTGGAACCTAATGTCGGCACTACCAATATTCTGAACGAAGGCTTATAGACTGGAGTTAGTGTGTAAAATAATAAAGAAAAGTAGGAAGAGAAAACCCTGGCAATCAATCTCAAGAGTAATAATTTTAGTTTTCTCAAACAAGAAAAGCTATTCACTTTAATAAAAATGACCTTTAGAGTTGTAAACTTTGTGCACTATTTTTCATTTTCTGTGTTTTTTCAAAAAAGTTTGCAAGTGAAGTATTTATAGAGGAAGTTGGAAAGTAGGTCAAAAACATGTAGACATTTAGAAATCAACACCCAAATGCACGTGCACGACATAGGCGCGTATCAGGCACAAAAGATTTAACGAGGTCCACACCTCAAAACACGTGTGCTCCATATGCACTCATCAAGCTCAAAAGTGTTAGCAAGAGGGTTGCACCACAACGCACGTGCGCCGCTCAGCACACATCAAGCATAAGAATACTAGATAAAATGCATTCATGTTCAGCTTGGGTACACCTCGGGCGAAAGTATTCTAGATAAACAGCGCTCATGTATGACCTTAAGTCTAGGCATTCTAAATAAACAGTGCGCATGCACTACTCAGGCATACATTTGGCATGGTTATTCTGGTCAAAATAAGTTCATGCGCGAATTAGGCGTAGATGCTAGAAGATAGCGCATTTGTAAACAATCGGCGTGTATCCATCATGAGTTTTCACGGATGCTTGAGAATTATTCAAAATATTTATTGACATAGTTACGGAATATACTAATATAAGATATTTCTATCACAATGTATTTGGGATTAAATTCACCAATCAGGTTAGAAGTTCCTCGACATTCAGTTTAAGCTAAACTGGATCAACTAGATCATCAGTTATACATATGATATGCGATAAACTGGATCAAGATTTGGGGGGTTGCTTTCATTAAATTGAAGCATGAGTGCATGACATATCCATCAGGCTTTAAAATATTCATGAAGGTGAATATTAGAAATTCGCTCTTCTTGGTGTGGCCTGCTGGTAAGAAGAGAATTCCAACAATTGGCTTGTCAGAAAAAGGAAAAAGTCCAGCACATTGCTTGTGTGTAAAGCACATGAATACACTGCAGGTTAAGCATTTAATTTTCTATACCAATATTGTGGGATTATGCTGCTATCTCTTGTTCCTGCTATGGCCGTCCCTTTTTTTAGCTGCCTTCCCTTCATGGTTAGGATATCCAGGCATCATGGATGAGTATATTCAGTAATAAATGTAGCACAATGGAAGATGGATCCACTACATAACCCTTTGACTCCCAGTAACTTTTTGAACATATTGGGCAAAGGTTTAGGGATAATTCTATATGTAGTATCACAAACCGATAGCCTCACCAATAAAAATAAGAAGGGTAGCGGAAACCATTTTCTGCAATAGCGACTGTTAGCAAATAAAATGTAAATTAGTAATTAAGTTTTCTTCCCAATCCCCTTGACTTTCCCGTCTCTTGTCTCAGAGACATTACAGCTAGTAGAGCTAGGTTACTCATTTACCTAAACTAGTTAAGAAAAATGTAAAAAACCTCCAAAGAACCAAAACGGCTTCTATGAATGCCTTAATAATAGATTAATATTTGCTATATTCCAATTAGAGTGTATTTGTTGCTTTCGTTTCTCAAATAGAAACCTTCTTTACCAATTAGTTAGTGACAGCGATACTCCGAACTAAAATACAATTGCTAATAGTAGGATAAATGCCAAGAATACAGGAGCTGCAAACACCATCCATTCATTAACCCAAAAAGGTGTGAATTCAACAAAGATAAGAGGATGGCAACAGTTCAAGAACCTTGTTCTTAAAGTGGTGCCTTTATGGATTGAATAAGAGGAAAAAGTGAATACAAAGACACATCATTATGAAGGATCAAGGTGAAGTCATCATATAGTTAGCTGCATATTTACAAAACAAAACCCCAATGTATATCATGCGATGAAGTAATTAAAAAAAAAATCACAGAAAAAAAAAACAGTATAAATACTTACATGGTGCAAATTGAAATATACAAGTATAGCATTACACTGGATATTTAAGAGAAAAGACTGATGGAGCTGGGGAGATCTTTTTTTATGTCAATCTTGACCTAATGTTACCTCCAGGCTCCATCTAATATGGCCTCAAAAGAAGGCCAATAAAGAGTAAATGAAATGTTGCCCTTCATTTTCCTTACCTCCAGCTCTTTAACAAACCTAATTTATTTGTTCTTGAGGATTTCATCTCATTTTTAATTCACGGCATGATTCTTGATGCTCAAGCCATGAAAACAAATTAATAAGATTACTAAAAAGGCACAACAAACTATTAGCAAAAAATTAAAAGCATCAAAGCAAGAATAAAAAGGGTGGCCAAATGCACAGAACTTTTGCATTATGGGGACTAGAGAGGCTTTGATGTCAACAACTTTACCGCTTCATTATAGAGAAATTGTTTCAGCAATTTAACCCATGACTTCCGTGTAACCAATCTACCTTTTTGCACTAAAGCTGGCCAAATTATGATGCAGACAATATGGGGAATCATTCACAGACAAATTGAAGTAATTGTATACCTGAAGAAGCACCTCACAGCTTCACTAACTTTCTTCTCTTTTATAGGTCCAAGTAATTCACCTTGCGCCTGGCCAATAAGGCAACATCCCAGAAGATGATGGAGCACACACCATTCACCATCAGTGCTCTGAATGCTTTCAGATGAGTTTTCATTCCTTAGATGGGCATCCACAAACCGAAGAAAATTCTATCGCCGCGGAGAGAAACAAGTGCAAACAGGATTCAATAAAATACTCAAGAAACACAAAGAAATAACATATAGCTTAAGAAAAGAAATACCTCTACAGCAGTATACTGGCCATGCTTAAGTAGGATGCTCGCAAGTTCAGTTGAATGTCCAAAAATGTAAGATTTTTTTCCAGACTGACCCCATAATATCCAACTAGTGAATCTTTGCACTAGACTGATAATGTTTTGTGGGTTAGCAAAAGAACTTGAAGACTGATTGCACTTGTTTTCTAAGCTACAATGAGTATTCAATATAAGAATAAAATCCAACGTGAAGTTTATTGAACCAAGCTTATCAGTCCATGATCCTTTATCACCGTTTCCATCTGAGACAAGCAAAGACATTGCAAACTTATACAACAGCTAGGAAGTATTTATTGGTCCTATTCCCACCCAAACTTTAATGAGAGTCATCTGATGAGATGTCCAACCATCCCCCTTCCACCCCATCAGCCCTCCCCAAACAAAAACAAGGAAAAAAAAACTAAAGCATTGTCAGGCCTCAGAAGGACCCACTCGAATGACCACTGTTTGTCTCAAGACAAACAAAGGTATCATCCGCCATATGGTGATATCTGTTGATGCTTCCCTTTGGATAAGTAATCAGACCTCACTCGAGGACAGCAAGGTGTTACCACCAGCTTACAAGAAGAGTATACCTTAATTTGATACCGTTAGCAAATATATACATACCAATCTGAAGTGATGAAAGTTGTGAACTGAAATCTTCCATGGAATGAGATTCTGATGGTGTTGTTCCAAAGAAATAAATGATAAACCACTCAGCAATAATTTCACGAATCATTGGAATAAGCTCGAGCTGAACTCTAGCTTTGTCAGCCGGTAACATGTCAATCTGCAATAGCAAAAGTAGGATCCATTTTAGAAACTTTTCATTAATACTTAAATAATGATATTCCATTTTCTTTTCTAACTAGTACTCGTTGAAATCATTGGCTAATTGGTTTCCACAACTACCTGAAATGATCAACAGTGAGACATCACCCCACCAAGACAGGCCTGCTGTTAAGGCATAATAGAACATTATAATTTTGTTGAACAACACGGCTGATGGAAGCAGGCATTTAGTACTAGTGGGGACAATAACCAGGCAGCTAGGCTCAGGACTTATTTTTTATAAAATAAAAAAGTGAGCTTGGCAACTGAACCAAGTAGCCACAGCAGTTGTCTACAACTATTTCAAGATTGTCTCAGTGACATTCTGAACTAAAAATCATCTTTGACTTGCACTCTACGTCGGCCATATCAAGGGACCATACTGCCACTGAAGATACCACTTTGAGTCCGGAATCCAGAAATGACCCCAAAAATAAATAACTAAAAGAAATAGAGAATCATTATGTTTCTCAGATCTCAATGTTTGCTCCTAATATTCTTAAGGAACAACATCATATATTAATTCTTACTTCACCGTGAATAATAAAACCAAAGAGTATTCTAACGAGAGAGGATAACAAAAACATCAGTAATAAGCCAACTGCCAACAATGTTTAGCCTCAAAAACATACATACAGTGAGACTATGCTAACCTGGCCACTAATGTTTAGAAGATAGCGGAAAAAGAGAAGTATATCCACAGCAGACTCAAACATCACTTTAGCAACTTGAGATGTAGCCTGAATTACAAAGCAAGTATTGATACTGAACACCCTCTCTGAATCCATGTTCTGCACAATTTTTGGAGGCACTAAAAATCTAAGATAGTTTTCAATGGTGTTTAGAACTTTGCCCCATCCATTAGCTTTGCCGGATAAAGCATGAAGATATGCTAGCATATCAACAGAAAATCGCCTCAAACTCTTGTGTTCTGTGTTTTTCCTCTGAAGGGCGAAATCGACACCAAGTTTTGACACATCTAATTCTGCTGAAGATGAATCACATCCACTTTCCAGAGTCTTCAGTAAGTCAACTACTACACTGTCGGTTGAGATTGTTGGAAAACTAACAACTAATTGGTGAAATATGGGGGCTACAACACTACCAAACTGTTGCCTCAAATATTTGTTGCAATGAAGCACCTCAAAAAGAATCTCGTTCTCAAGACCATCACCAGATGTGTTCAATCCGGACTTCATAAAATCATCAAGTTCATGAAAAGTACCTGGTGAAGTGTACATGATTTGTAAAGGTTTCACAAAAGTCCAATTCGATAGAAATCATCAAATAAAATATATTGATGGTCTGAGACAAAAGTTCTATTCAAGAGAACTACTAAAAATCAAGTCGATGCCATCATGTCAAAAAGCCAAGTGAAATAGATTATTGTTTTTCCCAGATTCAGGAGAAAACAAGGAGGCACACCTACCCTGCACAAGCAGCTCAATATCCTCCAAGTAGCGAAATAATGATACAGAATTTTCCCGAATCAATCCAACAGCACCATTCATTGAATCTATAAACAAAGCGTAGGGTGCATTGTTTTTGCGCCAGCATTCAAAGTAGCGTGTGCACAAATCTCTCCAGCATTTAAATACAGAAAATGAATTTCCAGATACAGCCTAGAACAGAATTCACACTTCATTAGACTGTAATCCGGTTAGGAGTTGAATGGTATGAGATTTAAGTGATTCAACCAAAGACAACCTCATGTTCAATTAACAGAGAAATTTCCCTTTTCAGATCAACAACAGTAAAGGCCTGAAATTCAGCATCAGTCCAGTGCTTGTTGTAAACTTCTAACACTTCACGCAACACAATACTATTATGTACCCCAGGATGAAGTAGCCTATGCAAGAAAATAGATGAAACAAATGCAATGACTTGGGCCTGCAAAAGTTGACAAATGAAACATTGTAAGCAACATAAGTCAAAAGAAAAGATTAATGGATCACTGGCAGCCATGTTTTCTTACAGAGAATATACTAAGGAATTTTAAAGGTCATATATGAAGTTCTGAAAAGAAAATTTTGCTTGAACCAAAAGAAGAATTAAGGAAAAATCAAAACAATAAGGCCAGCATTGTTCCTTCCTGGGAGCCCCAAACATTAACTTTCTTTGCCTTTTCCCCACATGTACTTCACCTTCGCGATTAATGCACTTTATATTGGTCAAAGAATCATCTTAGGCACTTGCTAGCATGTAGGTGTCAGCACTATATCACTCCTTATAACAGCAAAATGTTCTAGCTATCAGATTTTCAAGATCTTGAAGTCACCATACCTTTCAAAGGTATTTAAAGGTCAACAACTGTCCCAGTGGAGAAGTTCAAGGAGTAGAATATCTGCTCTCTCATAACAAAAAGCAAGCTTCAACTCCCTTAGGATGTGCCATTCAAATTCCTAGCCTCTATCTTTTCTTTTCTTTTTTTTTTTCCAAAAATCATCCACAACAAGACAACTCCTGGTCTAAAGAAAAACAATACAAAACATCATGATCGGAAAAAGAAGAAAATCTCATAATACCTTTGCAGGAGAAAAGATAGAACAGGTAATCCGGAAAAGATTATCCAAGGAAAGTGTAGAGCTCTGAAACAATTGATCAGCAATAAAAGCTTCCTGCAATGTATAACACTGGTGCTCCCTAAAAATATGCGCACGAAAGTTCAGAAGTTAGCGGACAGATAATCTGCTACAAAAAACCATAGCCTCTTTGGTGAAAATATATTACCAAATTTACCACTGAATGAAAAGATTACAAATAGAGAGACAATCCCAACACGGACCATTAGCAGTTAATTCTCCATTAGTACAGTACAATCACTCTACCAAATAAGATTTCACCAATCAATTTTCAGTATCAGCATTATGCATTGAAAGACAATAAGTGATAGATTGAAGAAAAAATAGCAGATTAAGGGCATGGTTCATTATTTCACAAGATACAAACATATAAAATGACCTACATCAATAGAACCTGTAAAACGTCACAAGGGACAACACCTCTCTGACGCTCCCCCCTACCCAACTTACACAGAACAATCTTCTACGAGGACAAGCCATCAGAGAAATCCAAAAGTTCATGCCTCCTCTTTCCCAAAAAGCCTACATCGCATCCAATATAAAATGCCCAAACAATGATGGCCCATTTGACTACTACAGATAATTTCATGATTCTCATCCCATACTACTCTTCATAAAAGACATATCTGTCCAATACAAGGAATGTTTTTTTCCAAGGGATCCATCAACTCCACATACATAGAGGATTATGTCTTTCTTTCATCCAGTCTTTATCCCAGAAAGGAGTGTTGCATTAATAGGTAACAGACAGCATGAAACATTGCAGAATCTTTGACTTCACTTTGAGACCTAATATTATTACCTTTTCAGTGTTCCTTACGATGCGTCACAGTCTCATTTTAATACAGCAGAAACAAACTGTACAGTGCCAAGGCTTCTCCAAGTCATGGCCAACCTATCTCAAGCACGAGGATTACTAGTCTCATCTTAAATATTTAGCCAAGCAAGGTTAGCAAGTCAAACCCCTCACAACGAGTCACACGTCGCCGACAATGACTTTGAGGCCTCCTCACCTTTTTGTCAAGCAACTACCAGCATATTGATCGCTTCTCAGAGTATGGCTCACCCACTTGATAAGTTCTCATGCCTCACTAGGCACTTGCTCAAATAAAGTCATTATAAAGCACTTCATCACATGGGGCACTCATGCTCTCTTGCATCACCGGGAACTCGCCAATCCACCAGTAAAAGCTACTCACAAAGAAAACACGCATGGTAAAGCATACAAGTCACCTTATCCTACTAACTGTATCAACCCTCGAGTTAAGACACAACACACTCGAAAACCATGATATTAATCTCAACAACACGGTGTCGCATCGTTCCTACTTCCTGCATCATGAGCGTTTACTCAGCTCAAGACTCCCAACTCATCTCTCGCCTCAGGAGGGTTATCCCCACCAATGTGATGTACAAAGCCTGTCTTGCATGAAACAAAAGGTCATAACCTCCTGTCCCATCCTTATTCGCACTACCGCACCATTCAGCCCTCGCTATAGAGTCCACTTGACACTCAGCTTCATGAAGAATCTTAGTAGTCCTCCTGACATCACGATAGCCTATCCCTCATCACAAAGTAGCTCACTTTGATGATGCATAGAACCGCGACAAACTACGACATCCCAAAGATGGTGGAGAGCTTGAACACCATCTTCCACCTATAGAGGATATTAGGCTTTTATGAGACTTTAAAAAGTATAAGTTGGATCGACCCATCTTTCACAATGGGGTATATAATTTTTTTAGAGTCTTAAAATTCCATCAAAATTCACCATAATTAATAGAAAAATTTAAGAATGTGAGAAAAATTATCAAAAAATTATTCCAAACCGGTCGAATTTTGAGGCAATACTACCTCACTCGAGAATAGTGAAAAATGAGCCAGAGACTATGCACCACCATTTTGTTGTAATGCAAAATTAGTAAGGGTTACGATATTACCTAATAGCATAATTCAAGAACTTAGCCCAAAATAATGTGATTTGACTTGTCTTGGGACATTCATTGGCACTTTAACTTCAAAGCTTTGAGAGATGGTAAATACAATTGGGTGGGAGGATCGATACAAAAACCTTAGAGTACTCACATTGGACTCTCTCGAAAATGTTTGAATTACACAGTCTATATTATTGTTCTAAATTTAGACATCTACTACAATCCATATGGCACATCTGATTATTTATATAAACTGTCTATACCAATCAAATAATATTTTTTGGGAGATTATAAAAATATTTGCACAAAATCTTTAACCTACCCTTTAGAAGTCAAATTCTATTTGTCACATCATTTAACGACAAGTTTTTAAAAAAAAAACATATCTTTAAAAAGTATTTTTTGGTGTAAGGAGGATGTAAATCGAAGTTAGTATAAGCAGCGACGACAGCAACTGGAAAAGGAATGACAAGCGCTGAGGAGGAAAGCATGAAGAGAAAGCACAAGCAGATAAATAAAGAAGCGAGGAGATAAGAAATCTGGTGCCGTCAATGATGAATAGACGCCGGAATTGGGAGTGTCCAAATTTAAATGTCCCACTCATAAAGTGTAGAATTTATATAGTCTAAAACATTTTAGATGATCCAACATGATATCTTTTTTAGTTTGAATGTATATATTTAAACAATTCTACTCATTTTGACGGACGGGTGTTAGTACTCTTACAACAAACTAAATGGGCAGGAAGATCACCAAAGATATTCAGATTATAGGCTACAAATTATGGTAGTTAGTAAAATATTTGACTAGAAATATAGTTAACATAATCAGAGATCAAGACTTACAAAGAATTAGCAGATTAGAAAAATGAGGAATAAGATTATACTCAAAAAGATGTGCTAGGAGGAAATAAAATCTTCACTTCACATAATTAGTGTGTGCGCCCCCAAAAGTGAGCACAGAATGGGACAGTCAAAATAAAGATTATGGGTGCAAGTGATATGAAAATGGGTAAGCATGAGATCATGGACGTTATGGTTTGGGATAAGAAATGAGGGGGAAAAATATATTTTTGTATTTTTTTTTATTATGGATAACAAGTTCATTAAAAATAAAGTTGAGCTTCTAATCAAACATAAGACTGGCATGTCAAAGAGAGAAATTGAATACTCTGACAAAAGGAAAAGAGACACTTAAGCTATGAGGACTGAAAGGCCACCTGGGGAAAGTTTTGCAATGCAACAACACTTATCAGTTTAAATATGAATACTAGTAAACAGAAGATGTTAAGATGGAAGACAGAAGAGGAGTGACAGTTGGCAAAGGAGAGTCAAGATTCCCTCCTAATTAGGGTTGGGTGAATCCACCTAAATACACAAATATGTCTATTTACAATAAAACATAGTGACTGAAATACCCTTAAGCAAAAGTACATACAATTCTCTCCCCTTCAAGCTAAAGCATAGATAATTTTATCTAGCATGTAACAAAAATATTCAACTTGAACTCCAATTAAGGACTTAGTAAAAATATACACCAGCTAATCACCAATCCTCACATGCTGAATAAGAACTTACAGAAACAAAACACACACCTCTCTAGAATCGCTCTGTTGAAGTTTCTTACAAATAAAATGACAATCCGGCATTGTATAATTTTTGATCTCATGAAACACCAGATCTGATTCAATGTGAATGACAGCTTTATTATTACACCGAAATTGAGAAGGCCCAAAACCTATCTACAAAAGTGCATCTAGTATTTCTTAAAGCCACGTCACTTCACAAGTAATATATGCTAAAGTCGGATACTCTAATTTAGCCCTCAACCTAGTGACATCATTATGCCTCTTGCACTTCAAGGAATGAGACGGCCTCCAACAAATAAGGCAATTCTTGCTAGTTGGGCAAGGGCATCTAATCTCAAGACAAGGCTTTTCAATTAAAAAGAGAGCATGGCAGACTATAGCTAACCCAATTACGAGTAGTAGATACATGATCACATGGTGAGTCAACCCAATCAGTATCGAAAATCCCCTAAACATCATTATGACAATAAGCATTGTAATGCAAGCCTCTTCTTGATGTACCCTTAACATATCCTGTAATGCACATTACAGCCACACAATGCAGAAAACAAGAATTGGGCATAAGCTAATCGCAATACTTGCAGAAAATGCAACATATGGACGTATCAAGTCCCTTTTCACTCCTCCAAACAATTCAATTTCAACCAAATTCACAAACAACAATACAAATCCAAAACTTACCCAACAAACAAATTGCATTCAATTAAGTATTCCATAATCATAGAATAATAACTCAATAGATTAGTAAAGAAACTAACCAAATATCCAAAAAGGAATCAAATAACTGACTGCCCATTGGCCCAAGCAAATCTCATATCCAATTATTGTAACACCGAATGATAATACTCCCTCCAGTCCCAAGCTCCAAGAGTCACCAAAGTAATCTTGACAATTCTCCCAAAAGGACACCCTAATAAACCTATCAATTGGCTTAAATAGTCTAAGAAACCCCAATATCATTCTTATTACCAATTGAAGATTAATTTCCAATCATACCCTTACATATCACACTAACTAATAGGCCCTTATCACAAAAGGGCTCGCAAGCCAGCTAAAGCCCATTCTTCTGGACACATTTGGCTACTCCTCTGAGGGCCCCGTCCGTATCATTCTTCCTCTCTTCAAGAAGTCCCTAGTCCTCAAGGGTGAAATCAAGAAATGATAGTACTATATTGTCGTACTCCTCCCACAAATTCTTCCAGTGGGATCTCATAGCACTGCACAAGAACTTGCCACTGCTTCTTACCTCAGTCCTCCATTCATAGGTGGTACCATTTTGTTTCTTTGGCTCGAGTAATATTGCCCTCATCATTGACCATCAATAGCTCATTGGTAATAATATTAGAAATTCCCACCCATTTCTTCAGCATCTTCACATGAAAGACAGGGAGTAACAAGGTTGTTGGTAGCAATTTCATCTTGTATGCGACCTCCCCAACCAGCTCTAATTTCAGTATCATCTATAGTACCATTGAAACAGCCTGACATTGAATTTCTTCTTTCCGGAAATCTATTGATAAGATTGTAGTTTAAGGTATAAAAACTCCTAGGTTTAAAGGTCATGTTCCTCCTTCCTTGATCATAATACTTCTTCCTCCTCCTCTCTTGGGTCCTTATAAGCTCCCTTTTGACTCTGTCAAGCATTTCATCCCATGCTAACAATTCACACTCCACTTCCCCATTTCAGGCCATCCCTTTCTCATAAGTGCACAAGAACGAATTCCGCTTAGTTGATGCATAGTGGGACATATTGGACCAATACTCTGCCTGAGGAATAACCTACTTCCATCAAGTTGACTCTTCGTGACAATAACACCGTAGATATTGCTCAAATGTTGGTTTCATCACTTCAGTTTGCCCAATGGTCTACTAGTGGTAAGAAGAGCTTGCCCTCAACTTGCTTTCATGTGACGGAAAAAGCTCTGAAAATAACTTATAAACAATTTACCTCGGTCAATCACAATAGACCAAGGAATTCCATGCAACTTCATTGCATGATCTACAAATGCTTTGACAACATTATTGACAATGAATGGATTCTTTAAGTAAACAATATGAGCACTCTTGCTCAGCTGATCCCCCACTACTGGTATGGCATCAAAACCCCTACAGCTAGGTAGGCCTTCAACAAAGTACGTCATCAAATCCTCCCAAATCCTCTCGGAAATTAGTAATGGTTGCATCAACCTCATAGATATGTGATTATTTGACCCAGTAGATACATGATTATCGTACTTCACCTTCTAGCATATTTTGCATTTGACAACTCGTGTCTTGAAAGCCCTTCTCAGTCCTTCCCAATAAAGGTGGTGTCTAACTAGAATATACTTTTCAACCACCTAGAATGTCCGCCTTATTTTTGTGAAAATTAGCAAGAATATCCTCCCTCGACTTGGGCACTCTTTGAACACACAACTCTTAAAGTAGCCAATCCTTTCAAGTGTAATTGCTAAATCAATCCTCTTGTTTTTTGCAGCTTTTTAAAAACCTCCTAGGCCTTAGCATCACTTTTCACACCCCCCCAACTCTACACTATACTTGTCATCCTGCTCCACAAAGTGCCAAAAAGCTCAGCCTTCATGGTCTCATATCTCCTTGGAGATGACCCTCATCATAGGCATTCCTAGGGTCATCTCTTACCTTCTTCAATTTTGTCATTCTCAATATACAATTCCCATAACCTGGAAGCTCTAGATGACCCTCTTGCCAGAGGTCATCTCTAATCAGTAATCTCAGCACATTCTACTTATTTCTGGGCATCTAGGAAGCCTATCATCATCCTCAATTCTAGGAGCCACCAAATCATCTTATGTGCCAGGTGCCTCGAGTGTATCCACCCGATGGTCTTCATGTTGAGACCCATCGGATCTCTATCCATCAGCATAAGTTTGTCGGTGGTTCCCACCATGACATTAACCTTTAGCCAATCCTTGTTCCGCCCTTTCCAAACTTGCATTACTTTCTCACCACACTTCATCTATGGACTAGCTCAAGTGGAAAATCATAGTGGATGATTATGTGACCAAAATCATTACCTTCTCCTCCATTTTTGTGAGTTTTGCTTGGCTTTCCTCTAATGCTCCAAATCACATTCAATTTGTGGGCATAGTACTCCCTAACACATTATATGAGTACCCCCATGTTATATTGTATCCATTAAGTGGAATGTACCTCATCACAACTACACCTCAGCACTTCCTCTTTGACAATTCAGACAAAGTCCTGCAACTCAGACCAGTGCAGCTTAGCACAATCACCTAAAGTTGGGACAGAGATAGAGGCTACGTGCGAAAACTGCTGCTTTTGCTGTTCCAGTGTTCCAAAGGTTTTCTGTCCGTCAAATAAAGAAACCACCAAGAAAAATTCTCTAAATTTTATTATCAATTTTATGAACCCATATATAGATACAGTATCATGTCCCTTTTCACTCAACCGTCACTCAACCAAACAATTCAACTTAAACCAAATTCACAAACAACAATTCGTTCAACAATTTACTCCACAAACAAATTGTATGAACTAACTATTCCACAATTATATGATAATAACTAAATGAATTTATCGAGAAACTAGCCAAACAACCAAATAGAAATCACAGAATTGGCTCCCAATTAACCCAAACAAAACCTATAGACAAATATAGGAGCATCAAATGATAATACTCTTTTGTACTCCAAGAGTTTTCAAAGTGTTCTTCACAATTCTCCTAAAGAAATATATCCCAAATGAACCTATCAGTTGGCTTAAAAGGTCTAAGAAATCCTAATGTCGTTCTAATTATCCTTAATGAAGGTTAATTGGAAATCTTACCCTTAGATATCACAAACAAAATAAGGACTAACAAAATAGGTCCACATCACAAAGGGATCACAGACCACTGAAGCCCTTTCATCTGGATGCAATCCAGGTGCTCCTAGGGCCACGGTCCGCGTCAATGTCATACCTAATTCCAAGGGTGAATCCAAGGTTTTGCCCCTCACATACTTGTATAACAAATCAATATATACTATCTCTGAAAGGAAAAATGCCACAATGTCACCAAACCACTTGAATACCAAGAAAGCACTAAGCGGTCTCCAAAACTTTAATTTAAAACCGACTCTGAAGAGGCATCATTAAATCTGCACTGCAAATATTGACCCACGGCAAGTAATCACAATGTAATCCAAACAAACACAATATAAAACTATCACCAGAATGAAGATAGCACACAGAGCAATCATTACCATAAAAAAAGAGCTATACTCCACTTCACTAAGCCTATCAAATCAAGCTTGCAAAAATTGTTTCAAACCGCATAGAGACTTCTTTAGCTAACAAGCAAGCACATACAACTAAAACCTACTACCAAAAAGATCACCATGTAGAAATGTACTCTTAACATCTAACTAATGTAAAGACAATCGACTCGTAGCAACCAGAAACTTAAGAAGCAGAAAGATAGTCAAATGGAACACTTCAAGGAAAGATAGAAAGAGCCATGTTTGAAACAGTCATGATACGTCCAAAGAAAGTCATTCAGGGATTTAGAGAAAAAAGCAATCTCCATTGCACTCATTCAAGTTATAGAAGACAAACACAATAAAGCATTCATTTGTGTAAGAACACACACCCCTTGACTTGGTAGAACCCACTAAAGGGTTAAGTCCACATCTTTTTTCCCTATGGATGAACTAGGAACATCTGAAGCAATATACCTTGGTGCATGCTATTTCCATTCGATAGAGTATTTGTTTTTGAGACAACGGAAAATGATAATAACAAGTTGAGACAATAGAGGAGACTTTTGAAAGGTAATGGTTTTAGATTTTGCAGGACAAACACTGAATAAAAAAGAGATGCATGTTTAGCCTGAGTAGCACAATGAATTATGGGCAGGTGAGGACAGGAAAGAAGACCTCACCAAAGTGGGGGAATATTGAATATAGTGGGACAACTACACAACAAGAGGCAGAAATTGACCCAGGTATTCTTCATGAAATTAGAAGGGGCTGGTTGAGTGGATAAGAGCTTCAGGAGTATGACCACAAAAGAGACCACTCAAAATATCCGGCAGTAAAGTATCAATATACGGAAAAATGGCAGCAGCTGAAATGAAGTTACTCAGATGGTTGAATGATGATACAGGAACTGATAGGGTTCATCAAAATGGTTTACAATAGAGTAGAAATAGCACCAAATAAAGACAATTTGAGAGACGCATGAAGCAGATTTGTCATTTGCACAGAAGATTTTCACGGTGTCAGATGAGAGGAGATGCCAGAAGCTCCTTATAAAAAGGGTAGAGGCAAACCAAAGATAAGTTTGGATGAAATGATTGAGCGGGAACTTGAAATTACATATTTGGACTAAGAAAGGAAAGCACCTAAGAAAGACCTGGATGGAGGCATAAATTCCATGTACTTGACCCCCACCTTCAGAGAAAATACTTAGCTTGATTTGGTTTCAGTAGTTTTGCATGAAACAGCATGGTAAATACTCTCATGTCCAAAATTGTATGCCATCAGAACTGAAAAGGTGTTTTTATCTGCAGAGTGAGTAATACAGTGATCCCAAAAATAAATGAATTAATATGAAAGAACAAACAAGGTATCCCTAAGGTGTTTTTATCTGCAGAGGGAGTAATACAGTGATCCAAAAAAAAATGAATTAATATGGAAGAACAAACAAGGTATTTGATGGGGACATCCGAGACGAAGATTCATTTTATTTGTCTTTCAAATTAGTTTTGATTTTATTTCCGTTGATTTCATTTTTATTTAGCAAATATTTGATATTATTTTCCATTTGATTTCCTTTCCACTTTTACAATTATTTGATTATGCTTTTGTTTTCAATTTTCTTTCACATCGTATTCTCTATATAAGGATCTCTATGGCTATTGTTTAGGGGACATTGATGATTGATGAATGAATAAATGTTTGAAAAATTGATTGCCTTTAGTAATTGTGACTTCCTTTCTCCTCTCTCCCTTAGTTGTTTCTCTTTTTTGTCTCTACCCCTCTAATCTTTGTTCTTATCTTATCTCTACACCTCTATTATTCTTCTCTCTACTTTTTCCCTTCTTCCTACATCAAATTGGTATCATAGATAAAAATCCTATCCTTCTGCCGCCATCAACAACAACTTTCCGCACCCACTAACTAGCCACACAACTTGTCACAACCAGCAACCCACCATACCACCACCTCCACTGTCCCACCACCCTACAAAAGTCTTCTATGCATTTGCTAGCAGTCCCATCCCCACCACCAGTGTCTCCTCTTTATATTGTCAATACATACATACATGTATATATACATGTGTATAGATATATATATATATATATATACCTTTTTCTATCTCCATTGGGAAAAAGAAAAGTGTCCTGTTTTGAAAAAAAAAGTGTTCGGTTTTGAAAACCAAAAAAAAAAAAAAGAGTGAGAGAGACGAGCACTGTCTCTATGAAAAAAAAAGTGAGCAGCACCAGAGAAGCACGAACAGAAGCAGCGACCCGGTTATCTGCATTCCTGCCTCAACAACGGAGGGAGCACCATTCGACGCAGCAGCCAACGCCGATGAAGTATTCGCAGTCGGCGCCGCCGCCACAACCGGAGGCAAAACCCGTCGCCGCCAAAACCCTCCTCCACATCCCCGCTGACCACCACGACCTCCAACCCTCTAGTTGACATTAAGACACATCATACCCAAAGGACCACCCAAACCTTCCGAGACCTGCATTGCCCACTCACCCTAAACCCTAATCAATCACCACCCTGTGCCCTAAAACCCTAACCGACCACCACCCCGCTACCAAACTCCACCATCATCACGAAAACAAACCTACCCACACGCTCAAGCCGAGACTGACCCAAAACCCTAGCATCCACCCTCCTTAAGAGGAAAAAAAAGCCAAAGAAAGGGAGTAGCGAGAGATGTCAGGAATCGGGTTGAGCCGTTTCTTCGTCTGCATCTTCGTTATCTTCGCGTCATCATCCTCATCTGTGTTTGTTTTCGTTGTCGCCTTCATCACCGTCGCCTTCATCATCGTTGCCATCGCAGCCGCCGCCACTCCTCTTTCTCTCTATGCCTGTGCTTTGAGGCCGAGGAGAGTAACGAAAACAATAAACACAACAGGCGCGTGAAATAAAAGCATAAACCAATAAAATTCAAACAGCAGCAGATCCTCATCACAAGGCCGTCTCAAATAAGCAAATCAAATCATCTCCAAGGCAGTCACAACAAGCGGATCAAATCAACTCCATGTGTGTTTGTTCCATTTTCTTTTTGGGTAGCATCTTTTGTTTATCTTTAATAATATTTAATTTTATCTGTGTGTCATTTTATTGCCAAAAAAAATTCTTTCACGTCCTCTCACTACCTTATGTTTGACACACCCTAATTCTAATTGATTCTTGCTTTAAAATTTTAATAGATTACTAATACTAGTTTACATGATCTGAATCATACAAAATCTCGCCCAAAACAAAAAAAAAATTTATTGACTTAGATTGTCTCAATTGTTTAATGACCTCAACTTCATTAGTTGTATTGGTGTTATATGCACTTGCGAAGTGATCGAATTATTCTTAATATTGCCCCTAACCTAATCATGGATTCTAACTAACTTGAAACTCTGAGTCACCAATTAGCTCATTTGGCTTCCCACCGACACCAATTACAAAACCACCTTATGGCCATTAAAACTGACTTGGCAACGACTCGTCAGACCAATTTAGATCTCACAAATTGAGTTCCAACTTTGGAAATAGAGCCTCACTCATCGCATGCTAACAACTCCGACACATCTCATAATAAGACTTACCGACGCAGACAAGTTAGTCAAGCCCCTTGTCGACGTAATTATAGACCCCGACACCATGATCATGAGCGGGATCCGAATGACCACCTCTTCAAAAATATCAAATTGGATGCCCTTACTTTTGACAGCTACTTGGACCCTCAAGTTTTCACTCAATGGGTTTGAGATATTGATCGTTTCTTTGAATGGTATAATTTAATTTACTAGCCTTAAATTAACTGGAAACGTCCAATTATATTGGAAAAGTGTTGAAGACCTCTTGATTAAGCGTCAAGCCGCCCCTGTTCGGAGTTGGGCGGAAATGAAACGACTCCTTAAAGAGAAGTACTTACCCCGCTCCTACATTAACAACTTACTCGACCAATGAAATGCCATTCGACAAGGTAATCGGTCCGTAACTGAATATGTAACGCAATTCGATGATTTTCGAATATGATGTCACATCATTAAGGACGAGGCTATGACATTAAGTAGGTTCCGACAAGGCCTACATGAGGATCTTAGGAGAAAACTTGTCCTTCGTAGAGTTACAACTTTCAACCATACGTATAATTTGACTCGAGATTTTGCGTTAGTTACCAGGATACCGTATCGTTAATCCACATCACACACTCCTGCCACCTATTCTAAATTTATCTTAGGAACCGCTCCCTCCACTGTTGTCCCTACAAGGGAAGCACGAGGAAAAGAAGTTGAAACCCTGAAAAAAAATTCTCAATTACAATGTTTCAAATATAAAGGTTTTGGGCATATTTCTTCCAAATGTCCGAGTAAAGCTTTATTAATTAACTGACAAAATGAAATCAATGAGGAACCCCTTGAAGAACAAGTCTATGAACCCAAATTAGAGGAGTTTGATGACTTGTATAATGATGATATTGACACATTTGTGAGCTGTATTCGGCCTACTCCCTTCAGTTTAGACTTTCGTTCTTCCTTCCTTGATACATCATTTTTGGGCGTTGTGCGATGCACCGTGACACAATCCAAAGAGGTTAATGATTGGCCCGTGACACTATCTTTCACACTTATATCAAAGTGAACGAGAAGGCTTGTAAGGTAATCGTGGATAGCGGTAGTTGTATCAATGCAGTTTCTGCTAATACTATCTCTTATTTGGGTTAAAGACGGTTCTACACCCTAGCCTATACAGCGTCTCTTGGATTGACACATCTTCTATATCCGTTAAAGAATCTTGTTTTGTACCCATTTAATTTTTAGAATACAAAGACCACATTTGGTATAACGTTATCCTAATAGACGTGGGCCATGTCATTCTCGGGCGCCATTGGCTCTATGACTTGGATGTGACAATCTAAGGTCGTTCTAATTCCTGCTGCTTTGTTCACAAGGGAAAGAAGATTCGCCTCTATCCCCTACCCTCAAAACCGACGACTCCAAACAAAGAGAGGACTGTGGTAGCAACCAATGATTACATATTCTTAGTCTTACAACATTTGAACGGGCCGCTATCAGCGAGTCAATTGTGTTCGCCGTTATCGTTCTTGAAACCCTTCCGAACTCTTCCATACTAATTTCTAATAAGGCCTGTCAAATTCTCCAAAGCTTTCAAGATGTCTTCTCTGAGGACCTCCCTAATCACTTACCACCTTTACGAAAAATTCAACATACTATTGACTTCGCTCTAGGTGCGTTACTTTCGAACCTCCCTCATTATAGGATGAATCCTATTGAACATGCTGAACTCCAGAGACAAGTGGAAGAACTCTTCCGCAAGGGATTCGTTCGAGAAAATATGAGTTCTTGTGCGGTACCCGCTTTCTTAACACATAAGAAGGATGGTATTGGAGGATGTGTGTTGATAGTAAAGCAATTAATAAAATCACCGTGAAATATCATTTTTCTATTCCTAGGCTTGATGACATGTTAGATATGATGGCTGTTGCCACAATCTTTTTCAAAATAGATTTAAAGAGTGGTTACCACCAAATCAGAATTCATCCAGGGGATGAGTGAAAAACAGCTTTCAATACAAAAGACGGCCTCTATGAATGGTTGGTCATACATTTTGGGCTCTCTAACGCACCAGGCACTTTCATGAGAGTCATGACCCAGACTTTACGGCCTTTCACGGGACAGTTCCTAGTGGTCTATTTTGATGATATCCTCATTTACAGTAAGACCAAGGAGTAACATGTGGAATATCTCACACAAGTTTGCCTTACTCTTCAAAAAGAAAGCTTATTCTTGGGCTTTATTGTTTCTTCTGACGGGTTTTTGTTGATCCTGCAAAAATTCAGGCAATCATAAATTAGTCGAAACCTAAATCCATCCATGAAGTTCGAAGTTTTCACCGCTTGGCCACATTCGATCGCCGGTTCATCAAAGGCTTTAGCACAATCATGGCTCCCCTCACTGAGTGCATGAAGAACGGTGACTTCACCTGGTCTTCCAATACTGTCAAAGCTTTCAAACTCATCAAAGAAAGGATGACAACAGCTCCTGTCCTATACCTTCCTGACTTCTCTAAAATGTTTGAAGTAGAGTGTAATGCGTCAGGTGTAGGGATAGGAGGAGTTCTTAGTCAAGAATGCCACCCAATCGCCTACTTTAGTGAAAAGTTAAATGATGCCAAGCGACGATACTCTACTTATGATAAGGAGTTGTATGATGTCATACAGGTCTTACGCTATTGGCGCCATTATTTGCTACATCAAGAGTTTATCTTCTATTCGGATCATGAAGCTCTTCGGTTCCTTAACTCCCAGAAGAAATTAAATTATAGGCACGGTCGATGGATCGAGTAGTTACAAGCTTATTCTTTTGTCTTGAAGCATAAGAAAGGAGTTGAGAACCAAGTGGCCGATGCCTTGAGCCGTCGTTTGACTTTACTATCTACTGTTCAAGTTAAACTTGTTGGCTTTGAAAGGCTCAAGGAAGAATATGAGTCCTGCCCTGATTTTAGCAAAATCTTCTCTACACCCATTTCCCTGTACTTAATGGTCTTTGGCAGGACGTAAGTATGGACTTTGTGTTAGGGCTTCCCCGTACCCTAAGAAACATGATTTCATTTTTGTCGTTGTGGATCGTTTTCCTAAAATGGCCCACTTCATTCATTGTAGTACGACTGCTGATGCTTCTCGAGCCGCTAACCTTTATTTCGCTGAGATTGTCATGCTGTATGGTCTTCCTAAGACCATTGTTTCTGATAGAGATGTTCGTTTTACCAGCCATTTTTGGAGGACCCTGTGATACATGGTAGGTACCAAATTAAAATTTTTCACTGCATACTACCCTCAAACAGATGGTCAAACTGAAGTCTCAATCAGAGTTTAGTTAACCTATTATGGTGTTTGGTCCAGGAGCATCTTAGGAATTGGGACTTGATCCTCCCCACTGCCCAACTTGCATATAATAGTGCTTTCAATAGATCCCTTGGTATGAGTCCATTTGAAGTTGTGCATGGTTACAAACCCCGAAAACCATTGAACCTTATCTTGATGTCTCCATATGTTAGTGTGTCCATGACGGCCGAAGCTTTTGTACAACACCTTCACGATTTACACATCGAGATCAATAAACAATTAGAGCCAAGCAATACTTCATACAACCTTCAAGCTGATTCCCATAAAAGACACGTTGAATTCAATGTCGGAGATTATATTATGGTTCGTATCAGACCGAAATGTCGCTTACCTGGGCACGTCTCTAAATTGCAAGCTCGTAGTGTTGGTCTATTTAACATTTTACAGCGGATTGGATCAAATGCATATGTTTTTGACATTCCATCTTATTTTGGTTTTTATCATACTTTCAATGTGGAAGATTTAATTGCGTATGAAGGCCACTTTTTTCCACTTGTGGATCCTTTTGCCATCCCCCCGCGTACACCTCCTATTGGCCGTTCGTCCTCCCCTAGGCCACTTTCCTCTCTCCCTGCACACCATGATAAAATTGATACTATTTTAGATGAGCAAGTTATGTTTACCAGGGATGGAGCTATTTATCGCTTCCTTATCTATTGGGTTGGCCGACAAGAGTCTTAGAATGCTTGGATCTCTCGAGAGGTACTACAACAGTTTGACCCAGACATTTTGGAGTTCTATCAGAGCCAGTAGGAGTGCACTTTTCCAGGCCCACATCCACTTCCTTCTAGAGATTTCGGTCGTTCCGTCAGTTTTTGGCCACCCTTATACGAGTCTACCACCGTCGCCGGAGGGTTGCCCCGCCACTTAGCTTGTGATTGGGGGATTGATTACCGATGTTTACTCAACGGGATCGAGTCCCAACCCCCCGGGGAGAATTGATGCGGAGATCACATCAAATATTCCAAGAAGATTTTAGAAGATATTATGATTTTGTTGGCATTTATTTATTTTTCTTATTGGACAAACTTCTAGTTTGATTTTATTATGTTTTATTTTACTAAGATTTTTTTTTTAGTAATAGATAATTTGTTACCAAATTATCTTAGGTCTAGTATTTTCTTTATAAAGACCATATGCTCTCATTTTTGGATCATTGATGATAGATTGATGAATGAATGTTTGAGAAACTGATTACAATTGAGCAATCGTGACTTTTTGTCCCCTCTCCTCCTTAGTTTGATCTCTTTCTTGTCTCTACCCCTCTAGTCTTTGTTCTTGTCTCTACCCCTCTATTGTTCTTCTCTCTAATTTTTTCCTCCTCCCTACATCACCCTGAGAGTCTCCGGCTCCACACTGGTTTGGGTGGCGTCGCCAATGATCAGACCAAGGCTACCAGATAGCTCATGAAGCTGCAAAAGAAATAAATATGTGTGTCATTAAGGCACAGAAGGAAATGAACAAAAGTCTGAAAGAGAGTAGAGGAATACCTTCGAGACGAGAGAGCTCCTAGCTGAACTCTCTCCTCTGGGGGCCTCGGACTTAGCTTGCCCAGTTGCAGCTGCCTCCGGCACCACAGAAACCTCAGCCCTGGTCTCGGTCGCAGGGACAACTTCATCAAGACCAAGGGGTGGGGGATCGGCCGCTATAAGATGGTCCATAGCCCCAGAACCCACTTCTATAGCGTGTGAAGTCCCACCAACGTCCTCGGCCTGGGCTTCATCATGGACCTTGAGCGGGAGCTCAATTGGACTGAAGACTTGGATAGCAAGGCAAGAGAGCTCAGCAGTCTCGCCAGTGGGCAACTCCGCGGCCAAGTTTTACTCGGCCTCAACAGTCTCAGCAATCATTGTCGGAGTCATCATCAGTGCTTTCTCGGCCCGAGTCGCCTCAATCTCCTCCTCTGCTTGTCTCTCGATAATGTCTCCGAATGGGTTGTCAATCAAGTCCGAGGCCTCTCCAGTGAAAATGGTAGGAATATCAGGCACGGGCATATAAAGAGGAGGAGGGGCAATAGAAGGTTCCACGGATAGGCCTACGATCTCGGAGGGCTGCTGCACAAGCTCCATGACAACTAATGGCCCGGTGCCTTTAACTCATCGGACGGGCCCCTTCTTCCTTATCAGCCGCTCAATAA
>JAOVVI020001525.1:4683-24014 GCA_028571085.2 Nepenthes alata
ATACTTCTATCAGCTGATACATATTGTATTGGTTTATATTGTAATGGTATAATCTAGTTATTACATGTAGTGGTGTTTCTGCAACTCTTGTTACTAATTTGTTTTCACTTCTGTATTTAGTGGTGGAGTAGGAGCAGGTAGCTGTGCTTCGCAAATGTTTGCTTTTTGTATGTGGCTGTGCTTTCCCTGTAAGAATTCTGCAGTATAGGCAATTTGTTTCTTCTAGCAAGATTTTGTTTAAGTGAAGACTGATTTCTACCTGAATAGGTTAGTACTAACCTGTAGAATAGTAAAAGAGAAGAGAGTAACTTTGTGGAAGATCCTTTTACTTAGGGGTTTTGATCTTTTCACATATATAGGCTTATTTACAAAATATTACAAAGACTACAAACCCTTACAAAAGCATGTACTATTATATCCTCAAGTGTGGTTTTTAGGCAGATGCTAATCTAGCATGTCTATTACTTGCTCTTAAAACTAAACATAGATGTTGGTTATGTCCTGGTTGCTACAAATATACTTTCGAACTCTGGTTTAGGAGTTAGTGAAAATATCTGCAAACCGGTCTCAGTCCTCACATGATGGAAGTGAAATAAGCCCTTCTAGAGCTTCTTAAGAAGAAAATAATAATCTACCTCCATATGTTTTGTGTGCTCGTGAAAATTCCAGATTTGATGTAACTTGGATATCTATTTGATTATCGCACTAGAAGTGAGAGGGGTTAGAGCTCTGACGACTAATAAAATTAGGTAATTATCGAAGTCACATTATTTCATATGTAACATGTGTTAGCGTACAATATTCTTATTTCGTACTTAGCTGCCACATATTGTTTCTTATTCTTCTACAATACAAGGTTGCCTCTAACAGAAACACAATAGTCAATGACAAACTTTCTATTATATGGCGATACATCGAATCAATATTAGAAAATTCCTAGACATGAGTATGCCTATGATCGTTGTATAGAAACTCTCGTCCTAATATACCTTTGAGATATCTCATAATATGCATGACAACTTCCCAATGAGGAACACAAGAAGAAGTCAAGAACTATCTTGCAACACTCCGAGAATCCAATATTTGGACGAGCTTATCAACTAATTGTTGGTATCTTTTGACTCAATAAAGAGCTCTTATTATCTAGAAATAACTTAATTCCTGGATTCTTAGGACCATCACAAAGTTATGAAGCTATCATGCTAATAAGTGTTGTTGAAGTTGCAAATTGCATCAAGGCACAAAGGGTCGCTAATTCCTAAGCGCAATGTGCTGGCATAAGCATGATCCTAGTGAGGTGCCCATTTATAAAATATGTATATCGGATGTTCTTGTAATGTATTCTAATTGATAAATGTGATAGTAGGTTTTAAAACACCAAAATTTTTTGGACAAATAATTAAACTCATAATTTAATTAATGATAAGAAAAAATGATAATTAATAATCATATCTCACTTCAAAAATACAATAACAATAAAATTTATTACAAACTTTAAACATTGTTATTAAGATACGCATAGCAAAGACTAGTATTTATTCTCATTGTCAAGCAAAAGTTCATTTTCTTCTCTTTCCTTAACTTATAAGTTTGAATGACTTCTTTATTTTTTTATATGTTTATTTAAGCTAGAATCTTCATCATACGCAAATTCTAATTGAGTAACCATAGAAGTATCTATTGTTCAATATTTACAGTATTTTCTAGTGTGATGTATCGTCTCATCTACTCTTAATAATTTTGGCTACATAACCCATTGTCAAAGAATTATCATCAAATTTAAAGCCATTATCTGCATCACGGTCTCTATTTATTCTTCTATTTTGCCATTCATTTCCTTTGCAAAAGAAAGATGCCTTGATAACACTTTGCAATAACAATGCCAAGAAAGTAATGAAAAACCTTCCAAAATCTTTGATATGGAACCAACTTTGATGGGGCAATTTTAATCTACAATGCTATTATGACGACATATAGTCATAATATCATCCACATACACGATGGAAAAAACACTCCTGGTATTAAAATGACTATAGAACACAAAGTGATAACTGCCATAATGATAAAGGCTAAACTCAAACACAAATTCTTAGAACCTGTTAAACCATGCACCCAAGGACTGTTTCAAACTGTACAAAAACTTTTTCAATGGACATACAAATTCAAACTCTCCCTGGGCATTATCACTAAACAAATATGAGCGGATGCAAAATAATATGTGCTAATTTTAGTGCAGAATATGCAGAAAATAGGTATAATTTTGAATAATCACTTATCGTCAGGTGACTCGTGAATAATCATTGAGATATGTAACCAAATAACGTAGCCTCAATGTAGATGAAACAGGACAAAGGTCTCCATACATCCAGGTGAACTTTCTCTAGGTGCAAATGTGTGCATATTATCAAAATATTCTAAAAGAGTGTGAATTTGACCTCCTGAAGAACAGGTGGAATTATAGTTTGCTAGCAAACTGACCTATGGAGTCTAGGCTAAATACTTAGCATGAATGGGTGGTAGGTCAAATTTGAATTACTATTTTTAACTAATTGAAGATGGACATGCAAGCCAAAATGAACAATCAATACATTTGGTAATGTTCTTTGTCATGCAATTGCAGAAGCTCTGTTCTTATATTGATTTGTATTTTCAAAATTGCATGTTAAGTTTTCTGAGTCAGGGTAAGGGGAAGACTCAAATGCCCTATAGACGTTAATAATTATCCATTACCTGGATAAGTTTCCATTCAATGGGCTGGAGCAGAAATCTGTTTAGGGAGCAAAAATCATCTCCTTCTGTAATCTCCTAAAAGTTTTAGGAGATTACAGAAGAAAGGCTAAAAAATGTTAAAATCCACCCTAGACTTCCTGGGTTAAAATCCTGACAGTGAAATTACTTTTAGCTTGGCTTTTTCATCCACATGTCTGTTCTCCATGAACAGTTAAAGCCACATATGTTACTCTGGTTGAATCTTTGTTGTCTTCCATAAAATATCTATCACCCAATCTGTTCGCATTTTTGTATTTATGTTTGCAAATGAATTCTAGCATTTAGATGGCCTTCAGGAATATCTGCTCTTTGATAGGTGACAAGTGGGCTTTCATGTGTCATGTCAGTATCTCACTAGGTCAATTATGAACTTACACTATTATGTCTTGAATCTTCAAAAACATGTTTGATAATTCACTTATTTGAAAAATGGGTCAACATTGTTCTATTTACCTTTTTCGAGAGGTTGTTCAGCGTCCTGTTTGGTTTCTCTCTGCTCGAACCGTGTTATTGGATTGTGTAGGAATTGCCTCCCTGGTTCAAATGGAGAAATTCACCTGTTTTGATACTGGCATTTCGTCGTTTAAACTATGAGACTTTTATATCTCACTTTATTCTTTCCGTATTCAGTTTTAAGGATCTGTTTTTTCTAATAAGTGGAGCATAATATATGCTATGTGTTCAAGCTAAAATTTGAAGTTCCAAAAATGTTCCACTATTTTAGTTCTCAAGGGTAGTTTTACAAATTCTGCGCTTATTTTGGTTAAATACTTAAAAAGGGTTGTTGAGACCATTCATAAAAAATCTGGCAAAAAGAAAAGGGACCTACATATCGAGAAGGTTTGTATTAGGTATCTAATAAATTCTTCTTGCTGATGTTGCAAAAGAAGTGAGCTGGAGGTAAATTTCAGATGTCATTAAGGAGATATATGAGGCGGATTATGACATGTGTTAGAATAGTAGGATAACCATGGATTTTAAAATAGTAACAAGATTACATCTAGTCTCGTTTTGAATCTTTACCCATTTAACGTAGTTTTAGCTGATTGTATGTATCCTATTCAAGATCAGGTAGGTGTATGTCGTTGTTGATCCTTTTGTTTTGATAGATGAAACTACAAGGGTATTGAGTCAAAATTAGAAATTTGCAGAGAAGCTTTATGATTCATTACTCATGAAATTGGCGTGGTAAATTCTAGATAAACAAATGAACTAAACAAAGTGGTGATCAATAAATTTCTAGAAACAGTATATTTTGTTTCTTAGGATCTATAAATGACTATCTTTGAATTTGTTCTTGTTAATAGCTCTGAGTACCAAACTGAATGATTAACATAAGCATAAAGCAAATGCAGGGGAAATGAGGATGAGATGGATGATTGTTGTAACTCTTGAAGATATTCAAGATATGAATATATCTGTAGATCATGAGGAGAAAACCTGAGATGACATGGGACATTATTTGGACACAAAACAAACCCCATTTGGTGTGCCAATTAAAAAAAGGTGAGTTGACTGGAGTTAACGAGGGGTACATAGGCTGGAACAGTTGTGTGATAATTGAAAGGGGATTACTGAGTTGAGTGGAGTTAATGAGTACATAGGCTGGAACGGTTATGTGGTAATTCAAAAGGGATTACCATTGATTCGATCTTTAGAAAATGTTCCTCTTTTTCTTTTCTTTTCTTTTTTTTTTGGTAATTTGAGGATGTTCCTCTAAAGCTAATGGATTGGCTAAACCGATATTCTTAGTCTTAAAAAAAAAAAAAGCCTTACCAATATTACGGAAGTTGTTGATGGCTCAACAAAACAAGCAACGATTCATATGTCCTCACCAAGTAAGTGGACTTAAAGATTGCTGTTGTATTTTTAATGTTATGTTATTAGTTAGGAGGGTTCTAGATCATTTCTAATTATGTTTCCTTGTTAGAGAATTTTTAAGGATTTTTGCTTGTATTGAAGTTTGGGCTATATTTCTATGGTTCTTGCTAATGTGAAGATGTGAAGGTAAAATTCGGGATAAATTTCTATAGCTACTGGTATGAAGAAATAAAAGTAAATAGTTGAATTCTGAACTACATCTTACCTATTCACTTGGCTATTCTGTCTCATATTTTATTTTTATACAGTCCCAAATCCCAGTTACTATCATGAGTATCATCCTATTATTCTACATAAGCATGGGGTTACCTATGAATCCTTTTCTGCTATTCCATTCAATTTGAGTAACTAACCTCTGCTTGTAAAGATCAAACCTCAATGAAATCATTAATCTATTGGTGCATTATTTGGCATACATTTCACTTGTGTGAACCATCTTAAGCAGCCTTCCCATCGAATCTTGTGCCAGTGGTACAATATTTTTGATTTTTAAGCTCATATTTGTGCTTGCATAGTGCCATTCCATTCTCCTTCCTGTAATCACAGTATATGTAAGATGTGTCACCAATCTCTCCACTGGATGTCCTAGGGAAGGAAAAATAAATGATTAATGTCAATAAATCCATTTCTCCATTAGTGTAGAAGTCCAAATATATGACTCCTATTTTGCAATCTTGCTTTATATTGGGCACGATTTCAAAATTTTGCGATGTCAAGTCTTTTCTTATTTCTTTAGTCTATGCTTCCTTATGTCGAAATCCTAATTGGCTGAAAGTGCAGGTGCCTAAGCCATTTTAAATATACTTTAATTCATATCTCCACTGTCGTTTTCCTTCTATTTTAGTAGGAAGATTGGAGTGTAAGGTGAAAACTAGAGTGCACATTTGCATCAATTTTCATGGTTGTGACTTGAGCAACTTTACTTATTTCTCGAGCAAAACTAGATGATTGATAGATAATGAGAGTCTAGTTATGACTTAAGGTATTGAAATTATAAACATCTATTTGAATACCACATCTCTATCCACTATTTTTTTTCCCTGAAAACAGTTGAATCATTCAGTTTAAATTTCTTAGTTCTTACAATTATACTTGATAATGTTTCACCATTTTCACACATCCCAGTTATATGAAAATGAAATATATCCTCATCTTCACCATTTTCTTATTTTTATGAAAATGTCAAACAAAAGCTTAAAATCTAAAAAAAGGAATTTAAAGATAGCGAACAAAAAGTGCAAAAACATTTCCATCCCTCCGACACACCAAGCACTTCTCATCCATAAGAGCTGCCGCCACCACTGCTTCCTCCCTTCTCTCTTTTGCAACCCTACCCACCCAGTTTCCCGCGTTACCATTGTACCCACCTCCACGATGAGATCTGCTGTGGCAACATAAGGGTAGAGGTAGGTCGGGCAATGAGAGAGGGGGAGAAGGAAGAGGAATGTGATTGGGTTGTGATGATGTGTGGGGCTGGGTGGTCAGGCGAGGAGATGGGAAGTTTTTTCTTTATTTTGTGGAAAGAGCCTTTTGCTTTCCTTCTTTTTCGAACTTTTCACTTTCTACTTTTTAAAAATGGATTAATTTGTTGTTGGTGATTGAGTAACTCAAGTTCCATGGAAGGAAGGATTATTTGCGCAGGCAGCGTAACAATGATTAGCATAACAAAGATTATTCGCATGGCAGTGTAACAATGATAAGTGTATTTTAGGCATGATGAGGTACCACACAGATGGTGAAATTTAACAGGTTTTACTAATAGTGGGATTTTTTTCCAGGCAATAACTTAGGAGGTTTAAAAGAAATTAACTTTTTTTTCCTATTTAATTTTGTTTTCAGGGAGAAAAAAGGATTAATTTAAAAAAATTTCTCAGAAAGTGGTCATCTATGATAGGATAAAGAAAGCCATACTGAATTGCCAAATAATGCAGATGTAAAGTCTCCATTTTGTTCTTTATCAATATCTTTCCTCTTCTTGTGATACATTGGCCAATATATAGGTAATTAAGAATCAATGCAACCTTTCCTTCCATCTTTCACCAAAGACATTGGAAGTGAGGAAAGCTCCCTAGACATCCTTCTACTAATGCACATTGTTCCTGCTAAAGACAGCACTAATTGGGAATGTGCGACTACTAGAGCTCTATTGTCAAGAAAATAGAAAATTGCAGTTCTTTCTGCATGAATTTCTAGAGAAGTGATGGCCATGTTATATTTATACAATTATATTCTATCACATGATTGATGCTCTGACTTTTGATGCTGCTAATATTTTCCACCCCTTGTGGGAAGCAACATTCTTTTTTACTTGATCCATGTTTGTGATACAGCCATAAAATTTCCAAACATGACATCTTTCCATAGGTCTAAGTAGTTTTGTAAGTGACTTCTATATTGAACATTACTTGAATGTTAGACCATTGGCTTTCTTGCTACTCTGCATATTTCGCTGACCATTCTTATCATCAGATACTCATTTTCAGTAATAATTTCTCTTATTAACTGATGGATCCATCTCCTTTTCTTTGTAATTAAGTTAATTATTTGCTTAAACTGAACCTATAGATAACTTCAGAGGACTTATATGACAGGTTAAATTGGACTTATATAGTGAACCTATATATAATTGTTTGTTAGACTAAAGATTGTGTTATGTACTTTTATTCCAGAAGGTCTTGATAAAGATCACATTAATTCTCAGTCCAAAGTGGTTTTTATATCCGAGTGAAGTATAATTCTATATGCACTTAGGTGCATCTCTAGAAATGTCCAGTAAAAATCCTGTTGTGGTGTGTTTATTGGAAATTTTAGATGTCATGACCGAATAGAGTATATGACCTGTCTTACACCCACAGTGCGCTTGTTTTTTTTAAGCTATCACGTGCCTGGAATCAATGCTTGTTACCTTGCTCCATCTTTTCATCTTTTTGACTTATTTTAATTGTTCATATAATTATGTTCTATGTATGTGCATTATTATTTTCTATCCGGTGGATACCAGGATGTTCTGCTTGATTCTTCTGCAACCGATTCACCATGTAAATGGTTTATGACATTCTGTTTTCTGTCTTCTCTTTAGAACTTCCTAAAGTCGAGGCTATTGTTTTCTCTGGAAAAGCAATTGAAGGAGAGGTGCTCACAGCCCTAGAAGTAATTCCAAAAGACAATAGTCAGCAACATGTCTGGAAGAAGTACACAAAAGATGTCAGATATCAATGGTATTGCCTTACATGCTATGGTGTTATTGTGCTTAATCGTAGTCCTAGTTACCAATTTTGCTCCATCTTTTGTATTGTTGAAGGTGCCTATGTGGTGTGGTGTTTATAAAATTTTTGTTACCCTAAGTAAAAAGTTTATTGTGGTTAATACTTAAGCAATTCAGCAGTTGCTTTCTTTTAATAGGTAAATCATGAGGTTTATTTCTTTTGATGCGTCAGTTATGAGGTTGATTTCATGAAACATTGTGGATTGAACTTATTTTTTTTTAACAAGCGCATGATATTTTTGTTGCTTCAGTGATCAATGATGTAAAATTTGCTCAATCATTCCCAGGGAGACCTGATGGGAGTTCATCCTATTTCATGAGGATGCTATTATCAGATCACAACATATACATATCCAGACAGTCTCTGAAAATTTATTTATCCTGTTGCTATATCCATTAATAATGTGCACTTCAATTCTGATACGTTTGGACTGTGGACTTTGGAGAGTTGGACATTGCTGCATCTGATCGATTCCTTTACTTTCTAACCACATATGAGGTATTGAACAAATGTGGATTTCACCTTGCCATAGTTGAGAGCTTCCCACCATCTCAACTGTTTGCCATGGCAATCTTTTGATCTATAAATGGCCATCCATGACAGTTAGCCAAACGTTTTTTTAGTATACGGATATTGGAAATATAAATGAGTGAGATTTCTCATCTTGCAAAACAGAATACACAGCATTTCTGCTGAGAAATCATTTTACTTGTTTAATGTCGTAAGAGGTGACCATAAAGATCTTTTAGTTTGGGCTGAAGAGTAAATCCACACTATATCATCTGTCCTGAAGACTTTATTCAAGCTTTTCATTGTCATTCTAGGGTGCAAACTGCCTACCATGAAGTTAAAATAGTAACTTTATTACTTTGTGATTATTGGAATGAAGTGAATGATGAGTTCAAAAGCTAAAAGGAATCAGCTTAATAGATCTTATAATGATTCAGAAGGTATATTGAATGCAAAACATCTTTTAACTTCTTTCACTTTTCATGAAGTCTATTGTGTCAATGTGAGGAAAATCGTGGCCATTTTATGCCGTTCAAATGTTTTTGGAAATTCCATTCGGCAAACAAAAGAAGGGTACCAGAATGGTATGTAAATTCTGTCATAAGCTAAATCATTCCTATTTCTGACAACCATTCAGAGGGGCTTTACAAGACCCAATGTTAGGATATATAGAATTTTTATACTGATACAAATAAACCCTTCTTCATCCCAAAGTCACCATCATGTTCTGTAGTTGTAGAGGTCCCATTGAACTTCTCCTCTCTATTGTCAACGGATTCCTTAGCCCTACCTTCCCATAATCCTGTTATTGTTACATCAATTGATGTTACACGATAGATAATGATTGCATTAATCAGTAGGAAACATTGGTAGCAAAGCATGACCTTTTATTTGATGTGCAAAATTAATTACATGTCATGAGATGTGGTGCAGGTACTATTCGTTAGATTCTGAGGATGGTAAGTCGTTTGAACCATTAGCATCCCAGCGTTCCTGCTCCTACAAAGTGCGATTTGAGGACATTGGCCGATGCTTGAAATGTGAATGCATTGTGAGTGATGTCTTCGGAAGGTCAAGTGAACCTGCATATGCTGAAACCAGTACAATATTGCCTGGTATTTTTCTATTCAAGCCTCATCATTTAACTCCATAATGCTGATTCATTTAAATTTCTCTGCTCTGCTTTAAATTGACATTTGACCAGCCTATTTCTCAATAGAAGATCGTAGCAAAGAGAATAGTCAGCTTCACAATGAAGTAGAAGCTAACGAGTTTACCTATCATAAAAAGTTCTATCGGTTATCGATTCAGTTTTCACTTTACAGGCTGTCATATCCTTATGTTTAGTTGAACTTTCTATTGATTCCAGTGGTTTAACAACCTTCTCTATTAAAATTTTCTAGTTCATGGACTATGTTTGCTAACGTCTATTGTGAAAATGTTTGAGACACTCATTGACCAATTATGAGCTGATAATTGGAAAGAGCCTTTTTTTTATGGTGTGCTTTTATCATGTTGGAATTATGCTCTATCAAGATGAAAGGAGCTCTTTTTATGATGCACTTTTGTTGTAGTCGTAATTCTCTTACAATTACATCTGAAGTCAGGGGAATTCCCTAGCAGACACTAAGAATTAGTTGTAGGTCATCACAGCTCTTTTGGTTTTCAATTTAAAGCAAAAAAACTATGAAGGGAAAGGTTCTGATTTTCTGGTTGCCAAAAGGAAGGTGGAAAATAAAAGAAATTTCATTTGTGTCACATAAAAGAGTTTTTCAGAATTATTGTCATAGCCTCAATGTTGTACTTTCTTAATGCAATACATGATGATTTCTGTTTCTATCCCTAAGAAAACCAAGCAGTTTGTGGTTCATCGCCGGATTGTTTCTCCTTGAATCCCCCAGATAGTTGATATATAGAAGGATGAGGTTTTCATGATCTAACTGTATTGATTTGTTACATCTCTAATTATGAATGCAGCCATCCGTATGCGCCATGTTGAAACATGGCCATGTGAGCATCCACTATCAAGGGAAGGATCTTTGACTTTGTTTTTCTTTCAATTTGAAGATGTGTCTTGGAACCGGTGGATCCTCTGAGATATAACCTCACATCAAGCTTTTTCCCATTCATATATTCTTTCAGAATTTAGATTTTTCTTTTGAATTTAGTCTGCATTATGTCTCCAGATTATTACTTTATTATTCTTAATTCCTTTTCATCTATCTAGTTGGAGTTTTGTTGTATTCAGGGATACCTAGAATTGAAAGATTGGAGATTGAGGGAAGGGGCTTTCACACCAACTTGTTTGCTGTTAAAGGAATTTATGGTGGTGGGAAGGAGGGAAAAAGTAGAATACAGTGGCTCAGATCAATGGTTGGAAGTCCTGATCTTATCTCCATTCCTGGTATGCTTTGTTGGATGATTTCTTAGACCTGATATTTATAAATTTAACTTTCAGTTTGACAAACTCATTTGTCCTTGTTCTTTTTTGCTGGTCTTGATGATATAATTAAAGAAGATTCATGTTGTTGTATATCAAATCTATTTAAATTAGTGCTGATATGAGAAAGCAAAGAATTAATGGACTTACACAATTGTTAGTAGAAGACTAAAATTTACTGTGTTTCATTCATTGTGTGGTAGTTTTTGGCTGTATTTTAGTTTCTGTAGTTGTGTTATGGGTAAGGGTGAGGGGTTCAAACAGCCTTTTTTAAGGCACAACCAAGGAGCAGGCATCCATCCAATCTTCCCTTAATGCATTTGCTTCTTTCGTGGTGAAATTTGGATACATTTGGTTGTGTTGACAAATGACATCACTCCCTATCTCAGGGGATTTGTTCCTAGAATGTTTTGTAATATTGCTGATATATTGATGTAGATAATTGGGTAAGTTACCAAAAATCTTATTGATCACCACAATTCTTGGTGAATTGAAATTTGCAATCTTTCCTAAAGAGGTGTATATGTCAGATTGCAATCAAATATTTTTGACATGAATGAAAATTCAGAATTCTCTTTATGGTATTCAGAGCTTCCTAGAAGTTGAGTGTGATTTTTTTTTTTTTTGCAGAATTTTTTTTCTGCACCAGCTTTATTTGCTAGTTCAGCAGATTTTTTTTTTTTGGCAGAATTTTCTGGATTTTGTTTATTTATCAATCTTCTTTCACTTCTTTTGCTTATTCTGGAGATTAGTTTTCTGTAGAAACATTCTTTTCTGTTCATGGAAGATTATAATACCTTTTTTTCTGGTGTGGCATTTATTAGTGTGTGTGTGTGCGCGTGTAGTTGCATTAGCCGTCTTTGCTGATTATCAATGCCTCCTTTGCGAATCCTCTCTTCTTGTGGCTTTCATTACCATTGTCCAGTTTTAATGTCAAATATAGTCTACCATTTTCCCCAGTTGGAGACCCATGGGTGTTACTCCACCAAATAAGTGAAATCACACCACTGCATACCTATGTTCAACCAGGTGATATGCTCAAAGGTCTAATGACTTTCGTAGATTGTGCTTCTAGCCCCTTGATCAGTGATTCAGTGATTGGGAACCCGTTTTTTCTCCAATTATATGCCTTGTGCATGTAACAAAAAATTCCCATGGCCCAATTCGTTTCCTTAAATTCAGTCCTATATGTCCCTAAATTTACATGTAATCTGATTCATCTGTTTAGCTCACCAAAATATCTGAATTGTTCAGTCAGTATTTTTTCCATCTTATTGTGTCATATAGGATCAGGCAATCAAGGAATATGGTTTGGCATGCTAGGGAAAATTGTGTCTCTATTACCTTGAAATATTTGGGAGGAAATGGCAACATGCAAGAATTTGATGTTTATTTAAGGAAGAAGATATTCTACTTTGGCACAAAAGGCTAGGTCACTCAACGTTTTCTACCATGAAAACATTGTTTCCCTCTTTTTTGTTTTAGCAAATTGACTTTGCATTGTAAGTTTGTAAATTGGCTTAACATCATTGCACTACTTTTGGACCAGTAAATGAACTTCGTGGTGCCTTCTAGTATTATTCAAGCTAATGTCTGGGAAAAATCTAGGATTTCTAATATCTCTTGTGCAAATTGGTTTGAATCATTTATTGATTGTTGTACTAGGGTGATGGATTTGTCTTCTTAAACACAAGTCTGAGGCTAATCTACTCTTTCATATTTTCTATAGGATGATTTTGCAATCATTTTTGAACCAAAGTTCATATTCATCGCTCAAATAACAAAAATTAAGTACTCAATAATTAGTTAACATCCTATTGTCAAAAGAAGGGGTCGTTCAATGGCCTTCATTTCTTGATGCTCATCAACAAAATGGAGTTGCTAGAAGGAAAATATACACTTACTTGAAGTTGATAGAGCACTTATTTTCCAAATGACAGTACCAAAAACATATTGGGAAGAAGCCATTTTGACAGTTTTTCCTTTAATAAATTGACTGCCTTTAACCATCCTGATTTCAAAAGTCTGTTCAATTTAAGACAAGCCTTTCTTTCATTCAAAAACTTAGGAATCTTTCCTCTGAAGTGTTTGGTATTTGGATACATCACCTTTATTCATAGAAAATGCAACCAAAAATTGATTCTAAATAACAAAAATGTGTTTTCATTGGCCATATACTTACCCATAAGGGGTGCAAAAGTTGTCATCCTCTGCCAAAAGGGATAGGATATTGCCCTGGATGTGATTTTGATTGAGAGTCAACTATGTTCTTAACTTATCTTTGGGGGTGAACATAGATAAAGATAATAATTCTGAAAAAAATAATTATTGTTACATTACACTATTTTGCGTCCAAAAGTCAACTTGTAGATCTCATAAAAAAGTTTTCCAGGTTCTGTATTTCCATCTATTCTAATCAAGCAGGGAATGGAGAAAATAATTGAACCAACTTGTGCAGGAGTGTTGAAAATCATTGCCTTTTACTGAGAACAAATTAAGCAAACTTGCTCACCAAATAGAAGGCTATGATGCTTGATTGTTTTTACTGAGTTAAGTTTGTCTTAGAATTAATGTGCTGCTGTAGCTTGTAGCATAAGTTTCCACACAAGCAGTAGACGAGAACAGGTGAAAACCCCCTGGGTAGATTTATTAGCGAAACATTTGATGTAAAGTAGCAGATCATACTGCGAATTATATAATACCGTCACTAGAATTGCTCGTGTTCATTATTCTGCATCACTCTATTCTCTTTTCATAAATGCCCAGAAATGGTTGTGATCTAAATTTTTTATGTGCTGAGAGAAATTTCTCATATTGACTACTGCAGGGGAATCGGGTAGGATGTATGAAGCTAATGTTGACGATGTGGGATACAGATTGGTGGTAGTATACACCCCGGTAAGAGAAGATGGAGTTGAGGGACAGCCTGTTTCTGCATCAACTGAGTCAATAGCAGTAGGTAAATTCTTTCACACAATAATATTTCAATACATAAAACCCCTTCAGAATATGGTATGGGAGCCTCATGCATGGGTTGCCCTGTTCATTATTTCAATGCTTGCTGCATCTAGCCTGCTGCTTATACCATCTTGAATAAGATTGTTGCCACACTAGCATGTGCTATCAAGTGTAGCTTGCATGTTTACCTATGCTTCTCATATTATGTTAAATCCTTCCGGATAATATTAAAGGAACAGGCTATATTTGTTTTGAATTGATTCCATATATCTAAGATCATATTTTTCGGCTTTTGCCTCTTTGGTTGAATTAGTGGAGTCATTTTCAAGTATTTTGTTTTAAAAGACTGCTGTCTCAACTAACTATAAATGAAGATATTTATAACATGTGACAGTTTTTATGGAATGCTTATATGTGGAAGGCAACAAACATAATGAAATAACTTCTTTGTCCTTAACTTTAATCTTAACATCAAGATTTTCTAGATGCTTGGTGATGGAACTGAACTCATCAACTCATCAAGATGGTTTTAGTTGGTGTGCCTTCAATCTAAGCAAAGCATGTCTTATCGCTGTTTCAAACGGAGCTTGTTGGTTGAGGCTTTTTGTCAGCTACATGGGCTCCAATTCAGACATGACCTAGTTCTCTCAGAACCTTTGTTAGACAAGTATGACAAAATGGAAGTTGGGACTCTGAGTTCCGATCCTATTTTCTCTCAATCAATCATCCTACTGGGCATATTCGACATTCATAGCAAAGACTTTACTGAGTCGACTGTGTTGACCAATACCTAGGCATAACTGTATCTGAAGCTATTGATCGACCAATGGTTCTTGGATTCAAGGCATGATTAACATCAAGGGAAAACTGATATATCTTTTGCTCAAAGTTTGTGTCATCAAGAACAAAGGCACTCAGTGGGAATGAGTATTTTGTAACTAACTGATCATGACAACACGCTTTATTTGCAGAAAGCAACAAACTAATATCTATTCTAATCCAACTAACCACCTGCAGCCCCACCCCGCACCCAAGAGGGGAAAAAAACAAGAACAAAAGAATATGTGTGTCATTATTACAAGTGGACGAAGGGTGTCCATATTATCGAAAGCATATGCACTAGAGTATTTTACATTCCTAAGGAAAGCTTTCAGCAATCTCCTCATGCATTTTCTATCTTAAACCCCCTCTCTCTCCTAATGGGCTGTTGGTGATAACAAAATGGTTAATCAATTGATACCCCCTTTTATAGTTGGCTAATATTGCTATGCAGGGTTTCTATAGAACTTTTCACCTACCTAACGTAAGACCATTAAATTTGTGGACTTCATGTGCCACTGGGGCAGGATTAGCAGCTCAAATATCAAATAAGATGTGCCGTGGAAATTCTTCATCGGATTCTACTTTAATTTTGATTTTGGAATAGATATGCATGCACAAGCTCAAGGGCCTTTGTTTCCCTGGAAATAGGGTATTTTTCCCCTCAAGCTTGTATATGCATGTCTGTTGAAAAATTTGATTTAGGATAGAATCCTAAGATGGAGTCACAGGGAACCTATTCTTTGCCATTACTATGGTGTATATTATGAGAGCTTCTGACCTTGTGTCGCTGCTGGAAAAAATAAATGCTTGGATGAATCTGTTCAGGACCAGGTAGATTGATCAAAAAGGGATATAGACTTATTTTTGACATAAAAGGTGCATCTTCCCATGGAAGACAAAATTATTAGGGTTGGGCCCTATGCTTCATCCATAAGGAGTGTGTTCAATAATAATAATTATTATTAAATCAAGATAAAGCTATGGAGAGACCAAACTCAGGAATGCTGTAGTTCATCATGGAAAATCCACTATATTTAATGAAAAGGCAAAGTAGGTAGAAATTATCTTTGTTGGGATTAGTCCATTAGTTGTAGGATATTATTTGGATTTGGAATATTGGGGATTTGTTTGTGTTTTAGACAATAATTTATTAGGATGTTCTGATTAGGATTTATTGTTATTTAGGATTAGGAAGAATGAGATACAGGAATAATTTTAATTGTCTTTTATTGTTTTGAAATATCTTATGTTTGGTTGGAATGTAAGATAATTTAGGAGATTAGGTTTGAAGTTCCAGTAAATTACTTTCTTATCTACATTATTTCAAGTTGTATGGAATTTGGATTTTAGAATTAGGTGTTTCCAGCAGATGTTAGGATGTGTTCCTACATCAATTTTGTACAAATCCTAACTAGCCATCCTTCATTTAAGTCATTGAGACAATTGTTCTCCTGATAGTTATTTGATGGAGTCAGACTCTGTTTGAGTGTTATCCTTAAATCCACCACCTCCAATAATCTCATAGCACCTATGAGAAGCATAGCCTTCAAATTCAATTTGTGCAAACCCATAATTTTACTCAACATCAGCCAAAACAACTAATCAATGACTTTGTTTTTTTGAAACCCGACACCTACAGAAGAAAACTCAAACAAGGAATTGCACAACCAAAACATTGAACAGCTTCTGCTGTTTCTATGCTTCAAATGGAGAGTTACGTTAATTGTGTTGGTCTAACCCTAGTTTTAACTGTGGGTCTGATTTTAATTAAAGCCCAGTTCTCTTTCTTAGTAACCCAACTTCATTTTGGTCAGCCCATTTCTTTTCAGCCCAAACCTGTTAGTCACTCAGCTTGTTTATTTATCTTATGTTTTGAGTTTATAAACCTTTGCCAACACCAGATAAAAAAATAATAATGATTCAGAATGGCATAAAGGATCATTGACAACTAACAGAACAAGTCTGAGCTATATTGGTTGCCTATTTTGTTGTAGTAGAAGTTAGCTTGAATACAGTACAGAGTAGCAGAACAAAGTAAAGGAATGCATTGCTGAAGCTCAGGGTAATCAAGATCCAAGAGAAATGTCCTCTCCTCAGACCAGAGAAGAGTTGTTGGTGATGCTGTTAAGCCATATTCTAGCAGAGCTGAAAGTTGTTAGTGATGCTGTTAAGCCATTTTGTAGAAGAGCCGATGTTGGAGTACAAAGAATTTTGAAGTCAATTGTTCATGCCTGTTGCTTATTGATTCTCCTATCTTTGACACTCATGGTTGAGTTTTTTACTATGAGAGAGAGACTGGTGTAGAAGGGAAAGAAATTTTCGTCTTTGGGAATTAGACAATTAATTGTCGGCTGATATTTTAATTTGGAATATTTAAAATTTATTCTTATTTTATGTAATAATTTAATTGGATATTTTGATTATTATTTGTTGTATTTAGGATTTAGAACAGTGACATTTAGTATTATACTTTGTTGTTTATTTGTTTATAATTATCTTTTATTTGGCCAGAATTTAAGATGATTTAGGATATTAGATTAGAAATTTCTATAAATTATGTTCCATTCTATCTTTATTTTCAGGTTGAATGGAATTTTAAATTTGGTATCGGTTGTGTTCTGTAAACGCTTGGATTTGTTACTGAGTCAATATCAAACTTCAGAGATTACTATTATACATGGAAACATAACTATTCTATAGTACAGTGATTTCATTACTACTCATCATTGTGACATAAACCCTCACTGCTCAATGTGACATAAGCCCTTGTCACACAACATATTTTGAGTCCTAGGTAGTTACCATGATTCTCTTACAAGAGGAAAACTAGTGTACCAGAGGATAACATTGAGTAAAACTCCCCTTAAAACACACCAAAACCTGGGTTTACCCATTTTCTCGAGCTCTGAAGGTCAACATGTTCCAGGCTTCTAACTGATGGCTCAGATAAACAAGGCTCATGCATAATTTCTTGTGCTGTCCAACTTCTGCACTATAGAACATTGCCGACTAATTGATGACAAGTTTCTTAGCTTTCTAATGGTATGTGGCCTCTTAACTTAAATCGGCCTTGTCCCCCCGAAAAAAAATTCAAATCATGAGGCATGCAATTTATATAGCTCTCATTTGCAAAGGAGATCGATTTTTCTTTTCTTCTTCCTCTGAAAACCCCTGAATTACCTTCATAGCATGTGTTTCCTTAAAAATTATCCCTACTGTGATGGGGAGAGGTGTCTGCAACTCCGTGCACATGCATATGTCTTGAGTTTTATGAGTTATATAGTCCTCACCTTGCCCTTACTTCTGGTCTTGGATCTACCTGTAGAGCCTGACGTTCTTGCTGAAGTGAAAAAAAAGCTGGATGTTGGGTCTGTCAAGTTCGAGGTGCGTTTTTACGTCAGCTGATAATCTTTTGGTGTTTGTATCAGTTGTGCGTTTGGATGTTATTGCTTGCCATGTCTTCATTTTCTTCTATTTGTTCATGTTCACATAATGTGATTTGTTTGCTTGTGGAGCATAACGGGAACAACCTATCATTTGTTTATTCAGTTAATCTCCCGGTGTGAGCAGGACACAAAAGAAGACGCCCTGGCCTTGCATGATTTGGCTGGGTTTTTTTTTTTTTTTTGCATTGCATGAGATGTAGTACATGAAGCCCTTAATCCCTTTTACAATTCTTTTTAACTTGTTGTTTTGGCCTTTGTGGAAACAGGTATTGTGCGACAAGGACAGGTCACCGAAAAAGGTTTGTCTACTCTCTCTGTATTCTCTATGTAAAGATGATGTCAATCTGATAAATTCAGGATAGGAATTCCTTTACAATTGCCCTCCCCCATATTGCTTTGAAAGGTTTTTGGAGCTGCTAGTCTTGAGAGGAGAATTCTCGAAGTTAATAGAAAGCGAGTGAAGGTAGTCAAACCTGGTTCCAAAACCACTTTCCCAGCTACCGAAATTCGTGGAAGTTATGCACCTCCTTTTCACGTAAGTTTTTGCTTGACTTTGGCATTTTATGTATCTCATCATCGAACTTACCAAAAAAAAGGTATCTCATCATCTACTTGAGTGTATTATATGAAGATTATAAATTGGTTCACTCTCTCTCTCTCTCTGAGAATTGTGCAATAGGGTCCACTAGAATTAGCCCTGTTATTTTGCTTCGACAATGCCCTGCTGAAGGAAAGTTGATGATTATAAAATACATAATTGATTGGCTGACTTGCATATCCCAGCTAAGTTTGTCACTGCTTTGCTCTCAGCAAAGACTAGCCTTGTCAATTGGTGATTTAGAATCTGCCAACAGTGTCCTGCATATATTGATTTCTGAAATGAGCACAGAATAACCGGTTCTATCGTGCAGGTTGAGATATCCCGGAATGACCAGCATCGCCTACGGATTGTGGTGGATGGTGACAACGAAATAGATATAATGGTGCACACTCGCCACCTCCGGGATGTTATTGTCCTTGTGCTCCGAGGCCTAGCTCAGCGTTTCAACAGTACATCCCTGAATACTTTACTCAAGATAGAAACGTAGAATTTCATCCAAGAAAACATCTGCAAGGTTATTTATAATTTGACTATCGCCCTTCCTTTCGTCTCTCTTTTTGTGGAAGACATGGGGAGGAAACTGGAAATTGTGTTGGTTTGTTTGAATGGAGGGCGTCATATTTTCAGTGCCGTCCCAA
>JAOVVI020001526.1:0-24014 GCA_028571085.2 Nepenthes alata
GGTTGACTTATAGTTGAGGTCTAGCATGTCTGCTTCGGGTCTAGCTAGTCATCGCATTGTCCTCCTCGAGATGCGCTAGGCTTTGTCTTCTTCCGGCATTGCACCTTCCCCAGGCGGCTATGTAGGCTTTTCAAGTGCTGTGGAAGATTAATGCTCTGGAGGGTCAGATTCACACGCAGGGGTTTGCATCAATATTGAGGACTTTCCTGTTCCATGAATGACGACTATTGGGATGCATGCCCGGCTGAGCGCGGGTAGGGGTCTAGTTCGTCTATAAATAGAGGAGTTCTTAAATTGGAGTGGCGCATCCCTTAGCTTATTTTTGGAGGAGCAATGCAAGAGCCTTGGTTCGTCTCGCTTCTAGCGGGAATCCATGAAGGAATCGGATGGACTTGCAGAAGATCTGGAGCTTTTGACGAAGACTATCTTTATGCCCCTTCTATGGGTGATTCCTCATGTTAATGATGGTGGCCCGACCACTCTGCCATCGTTGTGTGTCTCTCTCCAAGCTATGGTAATCTCTCATGTATAGGAGGGTCACGACGGAGCTATCATGGGGCACTTTGCCTCTTGGGTAGCACATCTCTTGCTGTCTCAACTGCACTTGGGTCATCATATGCGCCATCTAGAGAGGAGGCAGAAGGCAGAGTCTTTGTAGGGGGAGTGCACGCTCTCTGCGTCCCTGCTGGGACTCCTGTTATGGGTGTTAGTTCTACCTCTGTGGTTAACATTGGGCTAACCTGCGGAGGCTGGCCAACATCGACTACTCCAGTGCTTGGGCAAGTCGGGGTCCTGGCGATGGAGCTGGGGTAATCTGATGTAGAGCACGTTCCCTTGCATACTCCAAGCATCTGGGACAGTTGCTCCGGGTTTTATACTCCATGCCATATCTTTTTCCTCTTTTGTACTTTTGCTATCACAAGCCATGTATTTGTAAAGAAATTTTGATTAATAAAAACAGTAGTTATTGCCTTTATTCTTTTTGCTTGTTGAATGAGTCTTTCTTCTTTTTGTCACTTGGTAGATTACATCTCAAGGGTTGCAAGGCTTCTTTTATCATTGTATGCGTTGATTCGTGCGTTCAAGGGTTTCTGGTGGCCTGCGGTCTATTCTTTCGGCATCATCCCTCGAGTCCATATGTTGGCCATTGAATGGAGGATGTGGCATGAAGAGATCGTTGCTGCATGCCGCCTAGGAAGGCTAAACACTGCTGGCAGACGTCGCATCCACCGGATATTCTAATGTATTGATTGCAAGGGAGATTTCAGGGTGTCGTGTTATAATGACCACTTTGGAAAGGCGCGACTCTTTAAGGATCCACCACGTGGAAGGAGCCTGTTGGCTTTCTCCCAGCACGCTTTGGTTTCAAAACAATGCCGTTTCGCAGGGGGCTTTGGCTATTTAGACGCGAGAGTTCCCTCCAAGGTTTCGTGCCCTTTTGCGATTTTGAGAGCGTGAGGCACTTGCTGTTTCCAAATCTCCTCTTCTCTTCCTTCTAACGCTGCGACTCCAATTGAAAGGTCATCCTTATCATCAAAATACGAATCATCCACTAGGGAATCCACGAGGGACACGATGCCTCGGGGATACACAGTGGAGTTGCACTTGATGCAGTGGCTGCAGAAGGCTGCCATTCGGAGCTTCTATTGCAGGAACGGAGATGTTTCTGAGAGCGCCTCTAGGCTTCGAGAGGGAGGGCCGTCCACTTCCTCGTGATGCCGAAAGCCCAAGAGGTTGGATCCCACGCTCCATCAAGTCGCCAGGGCCGTAGAGGATATGGAGGTCCGCGTGCAAGTTACGGCCAGTGTGGTCAAGCGTGCTCAAGCTTGCATGGCGCACTTTGAGCGGGCATGGTCAGAATCTAAGGCAAGGGTCTCAAGGCTTGCCAGTGCCAACATGCAGGCTCGGGACTGCATACTGGCTCTTCAAGAGGAGCTCGAGCAACTGTGAAGGTGGTTTGGAGAGGAGTGTGTGTGGTAGGGAGCTGAGTTGAGGATGAGGTTTTTGTTGGAGGATGTGGGTGCTGCACTGGAAAGGAATTTTTAGGACAGTATCCATCTCAGTCAGAGGCTAGTCAAGCTAGAGGACTGAACTTCCGCATCGGCATCTTAGACTCTCGAAACTCAAGCGCCCTGACGTGCGCGGATCTGATGGAGTACATGAATCTGAATCCTTTTGGGCTCAGAGGGGGAAGTTAACTGTACCTTGCAGCCGCAGGCTGCTGTAAAAAGAGTTATTAATGAATTGCATAATAAAACCTTACATTTAGTCGTGCAATTTATTTTTTGTCGCTTGTTGTGCTTGAACGATTCACTCTTTCCTACGGATGCTTGTCTCAAAAGTTTTTCCGCTATCGACCCTGGTGGTCAGAATCCTTGCATTAAATACAGTGTGACAGTTGGGATTCTGGCAGGCGGGTGAAGCGACAGCGATCTGCCGTCTGGCAGGGGCTATGATTGGCTGCCGTTTAGGACTCGCGACGCCCTTGGTAAATGGGTGCATGACTTGATCATTAGGCAAGAACGTCAATTGAGTTTTCCTGTGCACTGGCACCTCGTTTCCTATTTAAGCGAGGCCTTGGCAAATTCCCATCTTTTAGGCTTCATTGTACTAAAATATTTTGACATATTCCTGAGAGAGAGAGATGTAAAAAAAGAAAAGATCTCCTTCCTCCTCGCGAGTTTCCCGCATCGTTCGTCATGGGGTTAACAATACTGGGTCCATCCTAATAGCTAGCGCCATCGCCGCTCTAATGGTGGACTATGGGATCCCTAGCAATTGGGCCTACTGCGCTCTTGGCTTAGCTGGTAGAGCCAACGCCCCTCCAGAGGGTTTCATCTCCAATTACAAGCACCATCTGAAGGGTGGCCTTCGCTACCCCATGTTGTGCAACTTGTATGCAGTTGTCGACGCATTACGCATTCCTATTATGAGGCTTCATCCCAATGTTGTTCACTATTTGGTTACCTTGTGTGTTTTCGGCCGCATTCACTCTTGCACGTTCAATGTGAATGTAGTGAAGGTAATCTTTCACTTCGCAGAGTCCAAGGACTGGATCTCAATGTCTCCTCGAATTGGCTTTCACTTTTGGGGGACCAATCCATGCTCGGTGAAGAAGTGGAAGAATCGCTTTTTCTTCCTGCAGGAACCTTCGGATTCGAAACTTGCCACTAAGTGGGGTCCAATTCCAGGGTTCTTTCGTAGGGAGGTGACTACCAAAGAGAAGAGCAAATCAGCAAAACTCATCGTTGCAATCCGTTCGAAGATGGAGACATTTTCCATCCATGGTCATTATTTGACTTCTCATGCTTTTGAGGCCACGAAGGGGGGGCCGGAGACAAAATGGGCCGTCGCTGGCCCAGAGAAGAAAAAGCCTGGGGCTATCGTGCTCTGCGAGCTATCGGGGGAGCTTCCAGAGAAAGCGACTAGTTGCTAGAGACTTCTTCAGAGGAGGAAGTGGAGGCTCCCCTGAAGAGGTTGAGAGAAGCTGGTGGCACCTCCAGCCGGAGGTTGCAGAGGCAGACTACGGGGTCCGTCGCACCCGCTGTGAGTACTATCTTGGAGTAGGGGTTAGACCCAAATCCGTCGGAAGAAGCGGCTGAGTACTTGCCAATTTCTGCAATGGTGTTTGCCTAGTACGGAGTTCCCATGGTGGAGCTTCATTCCGGAGGCGAGTCCCCCACGGGTCCTTTTGTTGATCTGGAGCAGCCGGAGGCAGCCGCTGAGGGTGTGCCAATGGTAGAGGTTGACGTGTTAGAGCCTGGAGAGGTGGAGGAAGCTAGCATATCGGAGCTATTGCCAGGGCCGGCTCAGGCTTTAGAGTTCACGGGATTGCTTGACAGAGCATCCCAAGAGGCGTGCATTCAAGAAAGTGTCGCCGCTGAGGAGGAAGTCGTAGCTGGACAGGTTGCCAATCCGCCTGGTGCTAATCTAGCCTCAGAGATGGTCACAGTGGGGGCAATTCAGGAGTCGAAGCCCCCAAGCATTTCCTCGCCATCAGCGTCTCTAGGAGCTCTCCGCTCTGAAGAAGTTACTACTAGGCATTTGGAGCCCCCAAGCATGCTGACACCAGGAGGCGGGCCCAGCCGCACGACTGCATTCTCTACTCAGGTTTGTTGCCTTGGTCTTTATGTCTTTCCACTGACTGGAACTCTGAGATTTGTTGACATTCATTTACTCTTGTAGGTCCCTAAGGGGTTTATCTTCCTTAACACGGTGCACGCTCAATTGCTCGAATACTTTCACCAGGTCAGGGAAGAGTTCAAGCAGGAGACAGCACAACACATGGGAGCAGAGACCGCCGCCCTCAGGGATAAGAATGAGCTACTGAAGGAAGAGATCCGGCGGCTGAGGTAGGAGAACGAGCAAATGAAGGAGGAGAATAGGCGGCTGACGAAGGCAGGCGAGCGGCTCACGGAGAAGGGTGGTCATCTAAGGTAGGAGGTTGAGCAGCTGTGACGAATTGGATTTTTTTTCTTAAATAACTTCCATTAATGGTAACATAAATTAATACCCATAATTTATTATTATGGATTCTGTAGAAATTTTGACAGAGTTTCCTCTACAATTGGACGAAAACTAAAAATATAATCAGTTAAAAATAACCTGTACAAGCACACAACTATCTAATTTCAATAGTAAGGCCTACAATATAATACACAGGACCACAATTCTGCCATACCATCTATGGCTCCAACACAATATTCCAATCTATCGTATTGGATCTAAAGAGATGCCGTCTAGGACAAAATAAAATACAAAACATCAACATAAATGCAAAAGTATAACTAAATCTAGAAACCTGCAAAAGTATAACAATAACTATAAAAAAATAACAAACCACATTAATCCTTAAATGAATGTTTATATTCTATTACAATAGACGTAACCAAATCTTCAAGCTTTTGACATCCAGTTAATCTCCTCAAGAAAGTCCCTCTCATTGCTCTGACTAATCAAGTGCAAGCTTAATGTTCTTATCTAGAAGGAGATATAGTAAGGGTGAGCGTACAGCTCAATAAATATAATTATACATCACTAACAATAGCAGATAACAGTGAAAGCAATATTTGGATAGAGGAAACACATAATCTCATTAACAAGGAATCATGAGAGGAAAGGGGATATCTAGGATCTTCTGGTTTGCATGTTTACACCGGTTACATTTATTCATTTTCATTACTTTCATTAATCTTTGCTGACCCGAGCTAGTAGGTTGTACTAACCAACAATATGAAAGAATGAGAAAAGGAATGTGTCTGCCACACATTCTAAAGCACGGCTACATTTTAGGTCTGCAGCACTCGACGATCGGCTACATTTTAGGCATGCAGCAATCGACCAAGGAAATCCTCGTTCTTCCATAGTAGTATCCTAAAGCGTACCACGAATATCACCGGCTCTCAATAGTGGCTAAAATACGTGGCCAAGTATTCCTTGAATCACACTGTGATGGATATGGTAAGCCAGAGAATACTACCCCTATGAACCATGGTCCTAATTTCAAGATTAGTTTCAATCCTTTGAGGGGGAATCCACCATTTGCCATATACATTCTTCACTCGAAAAAATTACATTCCTACCACATATCTCCATTTGGGATATCAATTCCATCATATTGCACTTTGTGGATTCTCTTCCATTTACTTGCTTAATTCTCATCTTTCGGTTGGATTTAATCCCTTTAGCAATTCAACCCAAGTTCACAATAGAGTTTAGAATTTTTTACCTCCGATGGTCAAATATCATCTTAGAAGCCTTCGAGACGCATTCCCTTACTTTCGGTGCATGGATACACATTTTCGAGACTTACAATTTAACATGAACATTTAGTCATAGGTTTCATCACATCACAATTAATAGAGGTAAAGCATACAAATTTACACTTTGGGATCCTCCTGAACGCATTTCTTTGTGAACAGAGCACGAATACATATTTCAAAGCTTACATTAACATTTAAATAACTAGACATAATTTTCAAAACAATTAAATGGGGGCAAAGCATATAAATGTTCCATTCAAACTTAGATGAACAGTGTCAGGGGCGTTTTAGAGCATCCAAACGCCACAAACGATTTGATATTTGTGAGATTGAACATCCGGTTGATGCATATGCACAATTGGGATATAGTGAATGATATTTTAAGGTCGATTCAACATAATACGAAGGTGGAAGCATGGTGATTCATATTTTGGGGTCAATTTAACAAAATACGGAGGAAAAATGGGAAATCCCCAATTCGCATGGGTTAGGGTTTGGTGAAACTCTACCGAACAGATCGGTGAGCAAATCGGGTAATAAACTATATAATCCTTGGTCTCAAGGCACGGGTAATACATTTTCCATGGTTTGGGTGGGTATTGAAATAAAAATACCCAATGATAAATAAAAAATATCGAAAGAGAAAAGTTAGTGAGTATGAGAACACTTGCCTCGATGCGTATTGCCACTTTTATAACTAGCTCTTGGACGGATCTAGACTCCATGACCTCAATCTCCACCTTTCACTCTCAAGGATCGATGGTCTCCCTCTCTCTAAAAGTGTTTTGGCTGCGTGGGAAATAAAATTTGTGAAGCAAGTTGCGTGTTTATAATCGTCGGGCGCTCAAGCGTGGGAAAAACACTGAGGCGCGCAGCGAGAGGAGGTGCTACTGATTTTGCGCTCGAGCCCAGGCTCGAGTGCGCAGCAGGCATAACCCTACAGGAAGCGCTTTAGCAGCAGAACCCCAAGATATTTTCCTAATTTTTCTTCCAATACGCATACTTATTCATTCGATAGGTCTAGTATTAATTATTAGTATATTGATTACCTCATATTTATTATGTCTTTAGACCCGGAACCTTACAACAGCTGAGGGGATAGACCTCTACTATAGTGGATGACATATCTCGCCTCACCATTGACCTCAGGCTGTGGCTTACTCCGGAAGAAGTGTGCCTCGTACTCAACGCCAGATTCTAGGACGGTATCTGCCTCTGCCACCGGATTGTCTATGTTGAGTTTTTGGACGTTTTCGTGTGTCCTACATCCGGGAACGCCAAAAACCCTAACAACTCCTAGTTGAGGGACTTTATAGGATGAGTATTGTCTTTGTACAACTCTTTCACTTTTTACTGTGTAGCACTGCATTGTAATGTTACTTATCTCAGATAAATGACAGGCATCTTCTTTTTCTTGCACTTAATGCCTCTGACTGCATGATATAGCTTTTTGAATTCCCATTCATATTTTAACGGCTAAACTGTGAAACTATTGTCGCCAAGGCCCCAATCCGCTGCCTTCTTGTGCTGTATTGTCCTTGGTCAAAGGATGTCATCGCATCTCGCATGTTTAGTGGGAAGCTTGGTCCAGTAAAGTGGACGTTGTCGCTAGGAGTCACACCAAGGGCTAGCTGGGTTTTTAGGCCACAGCAGCCGAACTCCGGGTCTTACGCCTTTTTGCACAAGATACCTATCTTAGGTGCTTGGCCCCCTCTCAAGGCGTCTCGCTTTTGTATACACGGTCCTAGCCCATGACCATCGTAGATTGAGGGTGCTTTCTTCTTCGGGAGAAGGTCGTTGCATGCCTGCCATTCTTACCCCCTAAGGTTTTGGTGGCCGCATATTAGGGACTTCAAAAGCCCCCAGGCCTGATATTTTGACCGCTTGGGTCACTTGGTACAGAGTCAATATTTTTGGGCCATCTGTGCCCCTCGGCGTGGAGCTGCAATTCAGGTATGACCACTTTTGGGTTGTCCGGTGCGAAGCCAAGTCTTAAGGGCCACCTGAGGCCCTTCGATGTGGAGTCAGACTCCGAGTATGGCCGCTTTCAGGTTACTTGCCCCGGAGCCAAGCTTTTGGTTTATGGACAAATGGGGATCCACCAAACTTAGGGGCAATCTAGGTCATTTCATTTTTGAAATGTCATGCATGCAAACACCCATATGAATGGACATATAAGATAATAGAAGAAATCAATTTTATTAAACGGAAACACAATATATGTACAAGCTTCCCTCATGATGTGCGTGTGTGCCTTACCTGGGTTCATGAACGGCCTATTGGTAGTATTTTTTAAGGTTGGCAGCGTTCCAGGTTAGGGGGATCAATTTGCCATCCTAGGTGCGTAACTTGTACGCTCCATTTTGGATGATCGCTGAGACGATGAATGGACCTTCCCAACTTGGGGAGAGCTTGCTCCTGCTAGTAGACTTTCCCGCCGCCTCTACACTCCGGAGGACCAAGTCTCCAACCTCAATTGGGTATGCTCTAAACCGCTTATTGTAGTATCATGCGACACGCTGCTGATAGACTACTGTCCTCAAGCAGGCCATGTCACGCACCTCGGGGAGCAGGTCTAGGCATTCCTTGAGTCTTTGGGAGTTAGTGGCTAGATCAAAGAATTTGACCTGTAGGTAGGGGAGTCCGACTTCGACGGGAACGACCACCTTAACTCTATAGAAAATATTGAAGGGCGTCTCTCGTGTCGGTTCCCGCGGGGTCGTGCGATATGACCAGAGTACGGAAGGAAACTCGTCAACCCAGGAGCCCCCATCATGTTCTAGTTTGGTCTTCAATCCGTGTAGCAATATACGTTTTGTGACTTTGACTTGCCCGTTTGCTTGTGCATATGCCACAAACATGTGGAGCAACCTGATGCGTAGGCTTGCGCAGTACTTGGTGAATCGCTTGCCGATAAATTGGGTTCCATTGTTAGCCACTATGACCTCAAAAATTCCGAAATGGCAAACAATGTTCTGGCAGATGAACTCCATGGCATTCTGCTCACTGTTCCGCACGAGGGGAACTGTTTTTACCCATTTGGTAAAGTAGTCAATACTGACTATAAGGAACTTTCTTTGTCTAGAGGCCAGGGACATAGGTCCAAGGATGTCAAGCCCCCATTGTGCAAATGGTCATGCGGGCTGAAGACTGTGCAACTCCGTATGAGGTAAATGTGCCATGGACCCGTGAACCCGACAACTTTCATATTTCTCCATGAATTCGAGGGAGTCGCGCTTCATCGTGGGCCAGAAGAGGTCTTGCTGTATGATCTTGAACACAAGATTTGTTTCCCCAACGTGCGATCCGCATATGCCGAGGTGGACTTCACTCAACGCATACTCAACTTCCTCAGGGGTAAGGCACTTTAGGTAGGGAGTGGAATATCCCCGCCGGTATAGCTTGCCATCGATGATCACGTACCAACCCGCTATCTTTTTAATTTGCTTGGCCTCATCGGTGTTCGTTGGTAACTTTTGTTCGTTAGATATCTACGGTATGGGGTCATCCAATTGTCGCCTTCGTTGACTAGTAGCACCTCCTAGTCCGGGCCATCTACACTTGGCGAGGCCAGTATTTCCCACATGTTCCTGGTGCATTGCTCCAAAGATCCCGCGATAGCATCCCTTGCTAGCTGATGGGATTTCTAGTATTTTATCCTTGGGATGTGCTCGATCTCAAAGTTTTTCAACACATGGATCTCAGTTTTTGCTCTCGCTAGGTACTTCACGAGGTTTGGGTTTGACGCCTCGAAGACTCCTTGGATCTTATTGACCACTAGCTCCAAGTCACTGCGCACGACCACCGCTCTTGTGGAGGATTCCTTGGCCAGACGAAGTCCTGCTGAGAGGGCTTCATACTCTGCCACATTATTAGTGGTAGGGAAGGTCAATATGACGGAGTACTTTATTTCTGTTCCGTCGGGAGTCATGAACACGAATCCAGCTCCGCTGCTTGTTTGGGTGGAAGATTCATCGACATTTAGGATCCACACGGGAGCGTCCAGTGAGCTTGCATTTTTCAAACTGTGCGGGACATCTGGAGCCAGGGTCACCGCTTTGACAATGAAATCCACCAGAGCCTGACCCTAAGGGCTGGTCGTGGTCGGAACTCCACATCGAACTTGTCCAACTCTATTGCCCACTTGGCCAGCCAGCCAGAGGTCTCTAGCTTTTGGAGGATTGACTTCAGCGGCTGATCCATCAGAACGACGATCCGATGTGCCTAAAAATAGGGCCTTAACTTTCGCACGGAGTAGATGACAGTCAAGGCGATCCTCTCTGCGTTCAGGTATCGAGTTTCAGCATCCGTCAACGCTCTACTCACATAGTACAGAGGTCATTGTCTCCCCTCGTGCTCTCTAACAAGCACGGAGCTTAGTGTCGTGTCTGACGTAGCCATGTAGAAGTACAAATCCTCCCCCGCAGATGATGAACTCAAGAGAGGTGGGCTAACGAGATATGTCTTTAGTTCTTAAAATGCTTCCTCACATTCATCCATCCACCGAAATCCAGACGCTTTGGTCCCTCTGAGTGCCTTGAAAAAGGGAAAATATTTCTCCACGAACTTGGCCAGAAACCGTGATAAGGCTGCTGGCCGCCCTGTGAGTTTCTGGACTTTCTTCACAGTCCGCAGATGGCTCATATTGAGGATGGCTCTGATTTTCTCTGGGTTTGCTTCTATGCCGTGTTGGGACACTATGAAGCCCAAGAACTTTTTAGAGATTACCCTGAATGCACGTTTGTCTGGGTTGAGCTTCATCCTATAGGGCCAGAGCACCTGGAAGGTTTCCTCCAAATTGCGAACGTGGTCGTTAGTTATTTTGTTCTTGAAGAGCATGTCATCGATGTATACCTCTACGTTCCTTCTAATCTGGGCTTCGAATATCTTGTTCACAAGACACTGGTAGGTTGCCCCGATGTTCTTGAGGCCGAAGGGTATAACTTTGTAGTAATACGTTCCCTGGTCGGTCATGAAGGAGGTGTGTTCCTCGTCGTCTGGGTCTATCCTGATCTGATTATAGCTGAGGTAGGCGTCCATAAAACTCAGGAGCTCATGCCCGGATATAGAGTCCACCAACTGATTGATTAGAGGGAGAGGGAAGCTGTCTTTTGGATAAGCTTTGTTCACGTCGGTGAAGTCCTTACACATTCGCTACTTGTCGTTGCTTTTCTTCACAAGCACAATGTTGGATAGCCAATCTGGGTACTAGACCTCCTTATGAATCTGGCGTCCAGTAATCTTTTCACTTCTTCTTTGATAGCTATTATCTTTTACGACGGAGTGGTTTCTATGTTTCTGCCTGATAGGTTTATGGCCAAGATGGAGGCCTGACTCGTGGACCATCTCTCCAGCCGGTATCTCAAGCATATCAATAGGAACCCATGCGAACATGTCTGAGTTCTTTCGGAGGAAGCCGATGAGTCGGTCGCAGTTGATTGCGGTGAGAGAGCCATCGATGTGTATGCACTTCTCTGGCTTGGTAGGGTCCAGTAGAATCACCTCGATGGCTTCACTCAATTGGGCTTGCTGCAACATGGCTTCATCACAAAGATCCAAGTCTTCACCCATGCAGTCCGATACCATAGGGGCGACTTGGGACAGGTGGCACGTCCTTTCCATCACCTCATCACCAAACACCTCTCCTACACCGCATGGAGTGGAAAACTTTACCTTCAAATGAGGAATTGAAGTAACAGCCCTGAAGGCGGGGAGAAATGGTCTGCCTAGGATGGTGTTGTAAACAGACGATAGATCGATGATGAGGAACACTAACTCCTGTGTAGTAGTACGCGGGTACGTTCCAATCATGATCTCTAGTTGGATTTCTCCCTGCACAGGTACAGGTTTGTTATCCAGGCCATACAGTGGGCCATCGGCCGCTTTCATCTAGTTTTTTCTCAATCCAAGCTTAAAGAATGTATCAAGATATAGCAAATTTTGAGAGCTTCCATTATCGATAAAGATTCATTTCAATTGGTAGTCAATCGTACCATTTGAAACAAGTATAGATATAATAAGGGGATTAGAATGGGGGGAGGTTACATGTGCCATATCGTCATTACTAAAACTAATGACATCATTCCATCCCCTACTCTTGCTCTTTTGCTGCTGGAAGCCTGCTCGGGTTGCACCAGCCTGTTGCTCCTGACCGGACCAATGGAGATCATACTGATTACGTTGGCGATCGTATGGTTCCTCGGAGGCTCGCTCACCTTACCGTTCGAGGCTATGGGGGCCTACCCCAAGCCCTTTATGAACCGTTTGAGGTATTTGCGGAGGATCAGGTCCTCTATCTTCTGCTGCAAGGTCGAGTAGTTCTCCATGGAGTTTCCTAAGTAGCGGTGGTACTAACATTATTTCGTCTGGTCTCCACCGTTGGGACCCTTCAGTGCCTTTGGACACTTTAAGAACTTTTTCTCTTGGATCTGCATTAGGATGTCTACGCGGGTATTCAAGGGAGTTAGGGACGTTTGCCCATACTCCTTGGGTCTCGACAAGGGCCGTGGCTACTTACGGCGCTCCTGGAAGTAATTACTGTCGTCGTTCCTCTTCCTCCCAATGGCTGGTTTTGGTCCTTCTGGGGGATGGTCTGCACACTCAGGACGCTTTGCTTCATTTGCCTCTTCCGCCGAGATGTAAGCTCAGGCGATGGTAATGAAGGTGTTGAGATTTAGCTCCTCAGAGAGCTGGGGGATCCAACGCACTTTCGTGATGAAACGGTTGAGGAATCGCTTAAGGATTTCGTCCGACCTCTGGCGGAGGCAAACTAGGTGCTAAGGCTTCTTCTCCTCCCTCCAGTTGGAGGTGAATTGGCTCAAGAAGTAGCGAGCAAGCTCATTGAAAGAGCGGATAGAATATTGATGGAGGCTGTGGAATCAAAGCAGCATGTCCCCTTTGAGGGTAATGGGGAAGCAATGGCATATCAAGGCCTTGCTCGCTCCCTGGAGGGACAGGTGAGTACGGAAGCAGTTGAGGTGATCCATTGGATCCTTACTCCCGTTGTATCCCTCCAGTGTCGGCATCTTGAACTTACGGGGGAGTGGCTAAGTCGAGATATCCATTGTGAAGGGTGACCTTTGCAAGTCAGCAGAGGATCATTCGGACTTTTTCTTGAATAGGCGATCCCATAACACCTTCACCGTCTTCTCCACCGGCAGGTCAGATCCGCTCCTCCGTGCATTAGTCAAGTCGCGGAGCTCTATGTGACTTCTAGCCTGCTCCCTGCGGCTATCTCCTCCTCTCGCTACAAAAGTTTCGGGGATTGCGCTGCTCTGGGATATCCTCCCGGTCGTCTTGGCTAAGGTGGCTTCTAGCCGCTGTTTGGGCCCTGCTACCGGAGGCTACCTGGGCCTTGGTGTCATCAGACAAATCTGATTTGCCCCTTGAGGCTCTAGTGTGACGCCTTCCTCACTAGGAGGATGACGCCTGAGAAGCCTGAGGAATAGCCCCCATCCACTGCGTGCTTGTCCGCTGGCAAAGGGCTTGAATTAGTAGCCTCATGTCTCCCATCTCGGCGGCCAGCTGATGGGCATCAGGTTGCGGCCGGTCGTTGACACGGCTACCTACCATGGGATTGTCGCCGTGAGCGGTTGCGTCTCTTGCTGGTGCACTGGCTTGCGCCCTGGTGTTGACCATCTTGGTAGAAGGGGTTGAGTGTTGAAGGTAGACGCTAGATTTAGTATTGCACTCCCACAAACAGCGCCAATATTGCGTCCAAGGTCTCATGTTATTATACGGATTAGGGAGCCTTCGAATTTCTAACCTTGATCGAATCTGGAGCGGGTCCAGTATTCGTCGCTGTGAACCTGGAACTTGCACAATACAAACTACAAATAAGAGGTTAGAGGCCGGCGAAATTTCTTCCACCGGAAATACTCCAACGCTCAAGTCAGCTACTTCCTGTAATGAATGGAAAGGGGTGCACGCTTAGAGGTGCACAAAAATATAGTATGTACGCGGTGGGAGTGTCTGGATGCAAGAGTAAGGGATTCGATGAGCATTTAATCGGAGACCTGGCTCCCTATATGCAACCACAGTGGGTGGTTCACTCTCATAGCCTGGAGAAGGCTGTTGAGATTGGATTTTGGCACTAATTCGAGAGCGGGGACTTCAAGAGTATGCATCTCAGTGCCTAATGCCAAGCTTGTTCTTCAAGAATCGGATCGGATCGAGATCCCTTTCTCCTGTAAAAGGAGAGGAAATTTAGAGGCACATTGGCCTAGGGCGCGAGAATCCCTTATGTAGGGATTCGTCGACCGCTATCCAGTGGCAGTTGTCGGCGTGTCCATTTTCGCCTTGTGGTGACGGGGAGGCCGGTGTGCATTGCAAGCCATGCCTGGTCTACCTTTCGTGCTGGGATTTGCTTGAGAACTACGGGCAGTGACGGTGCCGCAACGGGTAGTGTTGACATTCTCCTCACTGGCTCACCTCCTCTGTGCTGTGCCTGCCACCTGCAACTGCACTAATGAGTTGCAGGTAGCGCCAATTGGCTGTGAATACCGGACTGCCAAGTAGGCTGTTTCGAATACTGGGCTGAGCTGGTCATTTGGGCTAGCATTTTCTAAATTGGGCCTCACGTCTCCTTGGGCCTTACTGATACTGGACCCAACATGATTATATTATAATTTTTAAGAAAAATAACAGTAAGTGTATAAGAGAAGTATCTGATATTTGTTTTAGAAGTAGAAAGGGAAAATAAAGAAGAATGAAAAATAAAAAATGAAAAAAAAAACTGAAAGAATATAATATAAAAAATAATTAAAATGGTTGACTGAAAGTTGTGCTGAAGCACTCAAGCTGCAGTACAAATGCAGCCAAGGAATTAACGGCAGGCACTCTGAAGCAAACCATCTTCTCTTCCTATCCTTCCCTGTTCCTTCCTTATCGTACGGACCTCGTCTATGGCCGGAGAAATCATTCCCTTTTCACAAGGGGGAAATAGTAATTAGAGACTTATTAATCCGCCAAACAACGCTACTACTATGCCTTCCGCGATCATCTTCAATCCCTTCATCTTTCCTTTTCTGTTTTTTCTGATCAGTTCCGCCGTTCCTACAACCATATCCCTGGACTACCTGTTCTCAGACTGTCCAGACACCACCACTTTCTCATCTAACAGCAGTTTCCAAACGAATCTAAACTCCGTACTGACTTTCCTGTCTTCAAACTCAACCGTACAAAGTGGATTCCACAAGACAACTGTCGGGGACGGAGGAGACAGCACAGTCTATGGCATCTTCCTCTGCCGCGGGGACGACACCGAAGATGTTTGCAGAACCTGCGTGGCCACGGCGGTGGAGGACGTACCTGTGAAATGCCCGAACAGGAAGCAGGCAATAATCTGGTACGACGTGTGTATGATTTGGTACTCGAACGCATCTGTGGATTATTCTGTTCCCGTCTCTTTATCGAGTCCAGACTTCATCACAAATAATGTTACTTGGTTTACAAATGTGCTGGACGATACCATGAACAAGATAGTGCTAACGGCGGCGATGGGCCAATCAGGCAAGAAATTTGCGACTGCAGATGTTAATATTAACATGTTACGGAAGTTGTATACGCTGGCGCAGTGCACGCCGGACCTATCCTTTACCGATTGCTATAACTGTCTGATGGAGTGTATTAGGCAGCTCACAAATTGTTGCAGCAAAAGGCAAGGCGGTAGGGTGCTGTTTTCTCGCTGCAATATTAGATACGAGATCTATCCCTTCTACGAGAACGCCGTCGCCCTTGCCCCTGATACTGCCCCTGCCCCCACAACTGTCCCAGCCACAGAATTGGTTGCGGCTCCTCCTCCTCGTCCTCCTGCAATCGGTAAGTCAATTAGTCAATGGCACCAAATACTTATCGCTTTTTAGTCGTATGGCTGTCTAAAAAGTTATGAGATGCTTGGCAAAAGTAGAATCAGGTCAAGAAAAGATAATTTATCGAAAATAAAATATCAAAAATAAAAATTTTAAGGCATAATTTTTTTAAACTTTATTTTTATTTTAGCATCAATTTCTTCTCTACTATAATTTTATTACAAATTTATTAAATTTATTTGTCAAGTAATATCTATAGTATATTGTTGCATCATCGGATTCTGACTTCGTACGGACAAGAATCCGAATACCGAGCAACACAAAAAGAGTTTTAACGTGGATGATTTAGAGAGCAGTGGCGACACACGGTATTTTACGTGAAAAACTCTCTTCTCAAGAGGAGAAAAAAATCACGAGATTATTAATCCACGAAAGATTTCACTATGAGGTTTTAAATTACAAGCTCCGAGGTTGCCGAAATCCTGCGTAGCGTAGAGTACAATAAACGGGAAGAAGACGATGACTCTTAGTGGTCACTTTATTCCCTTTTCTCACAATAGCTCAGCTGTGCAAGTTTTTTTCTCGTCCCTTTGCTTGAGTTCATGGTTATGATATTTATACTAGTTTGGATCTGCCTAATCAGCGTGGAGCTTGCGTGTGCAGTAGTGCTTGCCACCAACTCTATCGAATCTACTCTGTCACGTCGTGTTAAGCTCACAAACTCTGAAAGTCAACTACTCTGCAGATTGCGCGTGCTTTGTAAAGCCTGTCATCTTTCCTAAGATGTTGCATTCCTTTCCTTTTGTAGCTGGCAGAGTCAGCTGCCAACTCTGTGACACTGATTTTGCAGGCCAAGTAAAGTTTTCGACCGTTGGCATAGGCCCTCGTATATGAATTAAAGACTTCGGTCTCTAATTAAGGGCCTTCGGATCATACTGTTTTACTGATTCCTTGGGTCCTCGATTATGGACCTCAGTCATTATTAGGGTAAAACTTTGGGGCTTTTCGCTACAGATTTCGATCATTATCAACGCAAAGTCCTCGGTTCTTAGCCAAGTCTTCGGCCTCCATGTCCCTTGGGCCAAACTAGCCTCTCAGGCCTGATTAGCCTCTTGGGCTAATTCGGCCTCTTGGGCAACCTTGGTTTACGAGCCTGACTCTCTATAGGCCGTTTTAAAATAGGCTCTGGGCCTCGGTACCCATTACAAGCCCCTCATGCATGGGGCTGGCCCATCGCCCGAGCTTGACTTGTCGAAGGTGGGTCCGCTGTTGAGTGACACTTCCTTCCTCAAGATTTGCTAGTTCCTGATCTCCACGGGAAAGTGCTCCTTCCCCATGCGAATATGCATCCGAAGATCCGTTGGGAAGGATTCACAGCCTTGGAAAGGGGTTCCACATTCATGGCTTTCTTGCTTCGTGAATGGTGGTTCTTTGAGGGCACGCTGATCAAAGGGCTTCCCTTGCTATAAATTGAGGGGTCCCCTGGCTTTGGCAATCGAAGTTCATTCCTTAGCCATCAAACAATAAGGAGTTTTTGGGGGTGCTCTTCGTCTCAAGGGGCTTAGAATGGGAATTGGGTGGACCAGCGAGGTACTTGTGGCTGCTCTTGAAACTTGTCGTCATGCTCCCTATGTGGGCGGTTTCTCATTCTAACGAGGGTGGCTCGGCCACTTTGCTGCCATAGCGTGCCTCCCTTCTATTTAGCCGGGGGTCCTTCTATTAGTTGGAAGAGTTGAGGGTGCCGACTTGCTGTTTCAGGGCATCTCAAGCCCTCAAAGCACGCCACAGCCACCTCTTCTAGCGCTTGGGGGCCTCCTCACTGACAGGGAGTTGAGGCTATTCCTGGAGTTTGACTGGGCTGACGGATGGGTGTTTGGCGGTCCCGGGCATAGTCATGAGGGATGCCTTTCCTTTGCTACAATGGGATCCACTTCGGTGACAGTAGGGGACTGGCATTCCATTCACCTCGCCGAGTGGGGGAGTCGGCGCTGGGGTAGATGCAACCAGATCAAGGCAACATGCATCTACGCTCAGAGCCAGTCCTCCCTGGTGGGCGGAACTCATCATCTGTTTCTTGTGTTTCACTTTGTCTTTTTTCCAGGTACTTGCGTAAGCGCAAGTCTTGTACCTTGTAAAGTGTACTTCAATGAATGAAAGTATCAGTCTTTTCCTTTATCTTTTGTCTCATTGAGCTTTCTCTTTATTACTTGCACCATATGACTCAAGGGCCGTTGGGTCCTCTCGCCGCCATACGCATTAGAGTGCTTGCTTATTTCGGGCGTGAGATGACTTTGGCCGATTAGGCCAGTGCCCATCCCTTGAGTCCGCACAGAGAATATCAATGGGATGACCTAGAGGGGACTGTCTGTGGGCTAGTCTCATTCGTAATTTCTATGGGGAGGTTGAACGACGTTGACTACTATCGCTTCAATCGAATGCCGCTGCGCGTTTAATGCGTTGGGAGTCTCAGGGCTATCGTGTCATAATTGCCTTTCTTAAAAAGGCGCGATGCTTTGGGATTCCACCACTTGGTAGAATCCAGTTCAGTGGGGAAAATGCCTCTCTCATGCTATGCGATGTCATTTCACTAAGGAGATTTTAGGCTTTTTAAGCATTGAAGTTCGCCATTTCTGGGCATCAGTTTGTTTTTTAGAGACTCGAACTCTGATTCTGCGCTTGTCCTTCCTCTGTCGCATTCGTTGTTGGGACAACAATGAATAGGAGACGTAGAGTCGTTCGGAGGCCTTTGGCGGACTTGCCCTTTCCATCAGGGCTTGAGCCTCTCGCAGGGGAGTCCAGGCATGGAGGGCCAAGGATGCGGAGTCATCGAGAGTCGGGGAGTGATGCTGTAACGATGGAAGATCGTCACTCGGATCCTTCTATTCTTGGGCCAAAGAGGTTCTTGGAAGCGCTGCCAAGCTTTGACTTTGATGGGGCTTCCAATGCCCCCTGCGTCGGAGGACCAACAACACGGTTAGGCTACTCCACCGCGCCTGGCTGGCAGTTGTAGATGCTGACGCCCGGATGAATGCCGCCATTGCCAAGATTGAACAGACCCAAGTGAGGGCAGCCCATTTTGAGCAGGCATGGGCACAGTCAGAAACACGATCGTCGTAGTTGGTAGAGAAACTTAACCAGTGTCGTACGAGACTCCGCGAAGAGCATGCCGTCCACTCTTAGCCGAAGGCTGAACTAAGGTCGAGGATGTTGGCCGAAATAGATGGCTGTCTGTCAAGGGTACAAGAACAATACACTCACATGGGCAGTGAAATGAAAGCAGGAGAAGTGAAATGAATACCAAGACTTTGCGTGAAAAACCCTTCTAAAACAAGGGAAAAACCATAGGACACCAAATTTACTATAAAATCACTAAGTATGAGATATTAGTTACACAAATCACAAGAGGCGAAAACAATAACAGAGCAAAAGTAAACAAAGGATTTCAACACTTTTGTTTTCACTCACTGCTCTCTTTCTTTTCACTTCCTGTCCTCTATTTTCTCTCTACTTTCTCACTTGTCTCACATTCTGCTCTCAAGCAGTGAGTATGCATATGCATATATATGCACACGCCTTCTAGCAACATGTGCAACCATAGCTCAGCTTGGTGGTTGGTGCACAATTCCTAAAGTCTATGTGTATGAATGCGCGTGCCCTGTCCTGTATTAGCAGGCAGCGCTTGCCTGCTCCTGCTGACTGATCCGTTGCTGTTCCAAAAAGGATATTTTTTAACTACCCAATCAGGTAGGTCAACTGCACAGTTTTTGGGATATGACAGACATTCAGAACTTCTATATCCAGCTAGTCAACCCTATTGACTGTCTTTTCTTCTTGGCCGGTCAACACCCCGTTTACCGTCGGAGTTGTCCGTCTGAGATCCTTCAGTAGTGTTGTGTGGTTCATGACCTCAACCGATCAATACATTGACCGGTCACTGTTACCCTTCAAGAATATTTCGATCAACTATGTTGACCGAAATTCCTTCTACTTATCCTGATTATAGTAGCACACACGTGCTCCATTCAAGTCCTTCGGTTACAAGAACTTCCACATGGAAGTGACTCCCAACAAACTTTTTCTCACGACCGTGAGGAAGTTAAGTCCATCAGCCCAGCCATCTTGCAACAAACTTCATTCTTTCCTTTCGGTAGAATCTTGGTCATCATGTCCGCCCCGTTTTCTTAAGTGTCGACCTTCTTCCAATGACAGTAGACCGGCTTCAAGCACGTCTCTCACCCAATGATATCGCACATCAATATACTTCGATGTAGAATAAAGTAAGGAGTTCTTGTAGAGATGAATGGCACTCTGGCTATCACAAAGCACCACATACTTTTCCTATTCGAGGCTTAGTTCCTGAATGAATTTCTTTATCCGCAACATCTCTTTACAAGCTTCTGTTACGGTGATGTACTTAGCTTCAGTAGTAGAAAGGGCGACGCACTTCTACAATTTTGACTGCTAGAAAATTGCACCTCTAGCAAACTTTACTAAGTATCCCAAAGTGGACTTGCGACTGTCGATATCTCTGGCCATATTAGCATCTGAATAGCCCACCAACTAAGGCTTGTCACTTTCAAGATACAAGCTCATCTTGGAAGTTCCTCGGATGTATCTCATGATCTACTTTACAGCGGACCAATGCTTCTTTCCTAAGTTAGACAGAGACCAACTAACTGTGCCAACAACATGTGCTATATCTGGCTTTGTACATACCAAGACATACATTAGGCTTCATACGGCTGAGGAGTAAGGAACGCTTCTCATGTGTGCCTTCTCTTCGTCCGAGGATGGACACTGGTGACTACTCAGCCGGTGGTGGTTTGCAAGTGGAGTGCTGACAGGTTTGGACTCGTCCATGTTGAATTGTTGGAGTATCTTCTCAATGTAGTTTTCTTGAGACAACCATAGTCTTCCTACCTTTCGATTATGAATGATTCTAATGCCAAGAATCTGCTTTGTCGGTCTGAGATCTTTTATGGAAAATGATTGCCCAAGTTGCTCTTTCTACTTATTTATCCGAGCATTATTTTATCCAACGATTAACATGCTATCCACGTAAAAAAGAAGGATAAGAAAATCATCTTCAAAAAATCTCTATGTAAAAACACAGTGATCACAAGTAGTCTGCCGGTATCCTTGATTAATAATGACTGATTTGAACTTCTTGGACCACTGTCACGGAGCCTGTTTCAACCCATATCGGCTCTTCCTTGGATGACAGACAAGTCGCTCATTCCCTTTAACTTTGAACCCTTCCAGCTGTTTCATATAAATTTCTTCCTCTAGTTCACTATGAAGAAAAGTTGTCCAGATATCCATTTGCTCCACTTCCAAATTCAGGGCGGCCACCACGCTCAGCACAACCCGTATGGATGACATTTTTACCACGTGAGTAAAACTCTCATCGAAGTTGATTTCCTTCAGTTGACTGAAACTTTCACCACTAACCGTGCCTTGTATCTCGGCTTTATGGTATTCTCATCCATTTTCAATCGGAAGACCCACTTGTTCTTTAGAGCCCTCTTCCCCTTAGGAAGCTTGGCTAAATCAAAGATGTGATTCTCATGTAGAGAATTCATTTCATCGTTCATGGCTTCCAGTCATTTCTCATTACTTTTGTCCTCTATAACCTCTTCATAAGTCTCAAACTTTCCGGCATCAGTGAGCATAACATATTCACTGGGTGACAGACAGATGGACAGTCGTCTGATTCATGAGGATTGTCTGACAGGCACATCCTTTACTGATTGACTTTATCTTAGTCTTCATCAGGTGCCATGATTGCCTCGCCATTGTCCTCAGCCACCTCAAGACCATTGTCCTCGTCTTTCAGGAATACTGGATGGATAACTTCAACACTCACTTTGTCCGTCTGGTCAACATCACACTTAGCCTTCCTACCAATATCCTTGATCGTTTTATTTTCAATAAAGGTCATGTCCCTTAACCGAACAAGTCTTCTCCGAACCGGATCATAAAATCTGTAGGCCAGCACATCTTTCCTATAGCCTAGAAAGATGCACTGCATCGTCTTTGGCTCCAATTTTGTCCTTTCATCTCTTGGGACATAACGAAGGCTTTACATTCAAACACCCACAGATGATTAAAGGATGGCTCCTTATTTGACCATATTTTCTCTGACACTTCACCCTTCAAAGGTTTACTGGGTAACCTATTTATAATGTAGGCTGTCATCTTCAGTGTTTCGGTCCAAAACTGTGTAGGAAGCTTAGCTTCAGAAAACATGCACCGTACTCTTTCTAGAAGTGTGCGGTTCATCCACTCAGCCACTCCGTTCAGCCGTGGTGTCTTTGGTGGTATTTTCTGATGTCTAATACCATGTGACTTGTAATAGACATCAAAAGGCCCTATATACTCGCTGCCATTATCACTTCGGAGGCCTTCAGTTTCTTCCCTGTCTAGTGTCCACGAGAGCATGAAATTGTTCAAACATATCGAGGACTTGCTCCTTGGTCTTCAGTGGGTAAACTGACAGCTTCTCGGAACAATCGTTAATAAAAGAAACAAAGTATTGGGCTCCACCGAACAACTTCTCCTTAAATGGTCCACACACATCTGTGTGGATGAGTTGGAGTATTTCCACCTTTATGGAGGATGAGTCTCCCTGGAATGAGACTTTCCTTTGTTTGCCAGCCAAATAATGAGGACACGTATTCAATCCATCATCCTTTACTCCGAGGATAAGGCTCTTCTTGGCCAGATGACACAGTCCACATTCACTAATATGACCCAATCTCCTATGCCACAAATCCCTAATCTCCTTGTTGATTGCAGTATTTATGTCTCGGGCCATTGCGGATGCCTTCATTATGTATAGGTCGGAGCACCTTTTTCCACCTGCCAACACCAGAGATCCTCTGGTCAATTTCCATTCACCTTCACAGAAGGTGTTACAATAACCATTATTATCTAGCCGGCCAGCTGAGATGATATTGAGCCTGATGTCGGGGACATATCAAACATCTTTTAACAATAATTTTGTCTCATTATTGGTAACTAGTACAACATCACCCTCACCAATAATTTGGGATGTTCCTTCATTGCCCATCCTTATCACTCCGAAGTCTCCTAGAGTATAGGATGTGAAAAATCTCCTTCTAAATGTGGCATATAAGGTGGCATCAGAATCAATCACCCAGCCAGACTCCTCGTCCATCAGGTTTGCCACGTTCTCTTCACACGTCAACAGGAGATCGTTTCCTGTGACCACTGTGATGGAGGACTTATCCTCACCTCGCCCTTTTTCAGCTTTCTCTTTTTCTGCGTTTTCACGCTTCCACTTGAAGCATTACTTCTTGATGTGGCACTTCTTGCGACAGTGATAACATTCAAGGTTTTGATACCTTGATTGAGATTTACTGCATCCTTTCTCTCTGGACTTATTGCTGCTTCCTCTACTCCTTCCCCTGGACTCAATCACAAGCACTTCACTATGCGAAGACGTTGAGGTCCCTTGTAACCACCTTGACTCATTCATGAGCAAAGCGGCAATTACTTCGTCCAACTTCAGCGTATCGTTTCCAAACAGCAAGGTGGTAATGATTAAAGGTGGTTACTCACCGCTTTTAAAGGTGGTAATACTTCAGCGTATCAAAATAATCAAATGATTTCAACACTTTTATTTTTACTCACCGCTCTCTTTCTTTTCACTTCCTCTCTTCTATTTTCTCTCTACTTTCTCACTTGTCTCACATTTTGCTCTCAAGTAGTGAGTATGCATATGCATATATATGCACATGCCTTCCAGCAACCATAGCTCAGCTTGGTGGTTGGTGCACAATTTTTAAGGTCTACATGTATGCATGCACAAGCCCTATCCTGCAGTAGCAGATGGCGCATGCCTGCTCCTGTAGACTGATTCGTTGCTGTTCCAAGAAGGATGTCATTCAACTACCCAATCAGGTAGGTCAATTGCATAGTTTTTGGGATATGACAGACATTTAGAACTTCTATATCTAGCCGGTCAATCCTATTGACCATCTTCTCTTCTTGACCGGTTAACACTCCGTTGACCGTCGAAGTTGTCCGTCGAAGATCCTTCAGCAATGATGTGCGGTTTATGACCTCAACCGATCAATTCATTGACCGGTCACTATTGCCCGTTAAGAAGGTTCCGGTCAACCATGTGACCGAAATTTCTTCTATTTATCTTGATTATAGTAATACACACGTGCTCCATTCAAATCCTTCGGTTACAAGGATTTTCACACGGGAGTGACTCCTAATAGAGGATTCGTCTGGAATAGTTAGCTTCCATCCTGGAAGGACAGTTCCAAGAGGGGATCGTACTGAGCAAGAGGAGTGGATCCCTAGCGGTGGTAGGCTTCCCTACGAGCCTTCTGGATTCACGGAATGCAGGTGCCTGAACTCAGTCAGAGCTGACTGAATTCTTGACTCCTGACTCCAGCGAGCTCAGTAG
>JAOVVI020001528.1:0-24010 GCA_028571085.2 Nepenthes alata
GAGTTTAATTTTTGACGGAATGCAAAATTCCGTAGTGCAAAATTCTGGAGTCCAATTTCGAGTTTTGCACTCCGAAATTTTGCATTCCGTCAGAATTGGACTCCAGAATTTCGCACTCCGGAATTTCGCATTCGGTCTGAAATTGGACTCCGGAATTTTGTACTCCGAAATTTTACATTCCGTCAGAAATTGGACTCCGAAATTTTGTACTACGAAATTCGCATTCCGTCAGAAATTGGACTCCAAAATATTGCACTCCGGAATTTCGCATTCCGTCAGAAATTGGACTCCGAAATTTCGCATTCTGTCAGAAATTGGACTCCGGAATTTTGCACTCTGGAATTTCACATTCCGTCAGAAATTGAACTCCGGAATTCTGCACTCCAAAATTTCGCATTCCGTCAGAAATTGGACTCCAGAATTTTACACTCCGAAATTTCGAATTCCTTCAGAAATTGTACTCCTGATTCTGCACTCCGGAATTTTGCATTCCGTCAGAAATTGGACTCCGGAATTTTGCACTGCGGAATTTCGCATTCCGTCAGAAATTGGACTCCGGAATTTTGCACTCCGGAATTTTGCATTCCGTCAGAAATTGAACTCCGGAATTCTGCACTTTGAATTTCGCATTCCGTCAGAAATTGGACTCCGAAATTTTGCACTACGAAATTTCGCATTCTGTCAGAAATTGAACTCCAGAATTTTGCACTACAGAATTTTGTATTCCGTCAGAAATTGAACTCCGAAATTTAACACTCCGGATTATCATCAACTCCAGACTTCAAACAACTCCGGACTACAATCAACTCCGGTTGATTTCCACTCCGCTCTCAAGAAGCAGACCGTCAATTCCACTTGTGATGATGGAGGGCTGGCCTCCTTCCCGTAGATTCTCTCTGGCCATTTCTCTCTTTCTTTCTTTTTGCTTTCTCTGGAGGTTTTCGGAGGTTTCTTGGCTTGTGGTCCCCTCCTCTTTCTGTTTGGATGAGGTCTATATATAGACGGCATCTATAGTTAGCCGCCGTAGTTAACCGCCCGTCACACTTATCCGTAACCAACCGTCAAAGATAACCGTCATTGGATTGGATAAAGTGATTTTGAACAGTTTTCTTGGGTCGGGTTTTACTGAACCCATCATAATATAACTTATATTATTAAATGATATTATACGAAATTAAATAGATTAATTAAAAACAGATTTAATCAAACGTATAACTCCATTATTATATTAAAATATACTTATTTTGCAAAGACCTCAAAACCCAATGAAATTAACCAACCAACATTTAAAATATTATTGTCTAGCCCTTAATAATAAAATGATATTCATAATAACATGATATTATCATGCACCTTTTAAATAATATTGGAAGCAAAAGGGGTTGTCTCAATAGAGACATATCATGGGGCATTGCTTCATTACTCTTAAGGCGTGCAACTTCACAAATAGCTTAGTCATCTTTGCGCGTATTTCAACTTGTAAGATTGGGACTTTGGCTTAAATTTATTTATTTATTAATTAATATATATATATATATATTTATTTATTTTTAATAAAATTAGGCAGATATAAATTGTATTATTATTATAATTAAAAAAAGTAATCCACTTATAACAAAAAAATCTAACAAGGATAAAAAAACTCAATATATAAATATACGATATTTCTATGCAAATACTAAATTATAAAGAAATACTATAGATTTGGAGAATTTTTATAGCTTAATATTGATATAAAAATAATATAAAATGAAGAAATAGAAAACAAGAATGATATAAAAATAATATAAGATGAACATATGAAAAATTAATTATAATAGAAATTTATGAACCTAATTATAGATAATTTTTTAATGTTTATTAGTATTTATTATTAACTAAATTAATAAAAAAAATTATAGGTCGAGTCACAGTATTGTGCTTGTATTTATTAATATTTTCTGCGTTCATCAAGGCGCCGATGGTGAAAATTACACGAAACCTTATTGTGACCAATCAATTCAATGGCGGCAATTGAAACGGGACAAAGATATTTGCCTGTTCTTTGTCGCTACCAGGCATCAGCAATGAGAAAAAGAGGAGACTCTAGAGCAGCGGCCACTCCATCGACATACGGGCTCATAGCGTTTTAGTTACCGTGCGCACAGCCCTGAAAACACGTTCCTACCGTATTCGATCGTGTAATCGAAACCCTATTCGATAAATTATAAAATTCAGAATAAACTGACTGAATATTCTATTGGATTTGTCCCTGATTTCGCTACAGTAGAAAGATTCGAATTCGAGGATTCCTTCTTTTGCTCAAACGTTGAGAGGCTTTGGTTGAGCGAAAGAAGTGTGTGATTTAAGGGATCTTCAATTCTGGCCCAGTTTCCGCTGTAAGTATTGCCAGTTATCTGTCAGCACTATTTCACATATTTTTGAGAGTTCAATTGCAAACAACAAACAAATCCACTCCCACGCTGTTGAAAAGTTGGATTCAGTTATGGGAACCCTATTTGCTAAATTAATTCAGGATCAAGGCATTGAATATTCGGTTCTGATATCGCTACAGTAGAAAAGATTCCATTCAAGGATTCCTTCTGTTGCCCAAATGTTGCAGCGCTTTGATTGATCAGAAAAAAAGTGTGAGGTTTAAGGATTTCATCTCTGCATCAGTTTCTGCGGGTGACTGTTAGCAGTTATTTTTCGGCTAATGTTTTGTATTTTTTTTGTTTGATTGAATTTGCTGCTTGGCTCTGAGTAGAACTTGAATTTGATTCTGAGTTAGTTCTATGAGGGTTTGTGCATATGCTCATCGCATGTGCTGCGTGAATTCAATGTAGTTATGGGATCTATATGTGTGGAGTCTTAATATTGGGGAATTTAATTAACCTTGTAAACGCTTTATCTTTGATGATTGCTTATTTGAAAGGGTAAAAGAAATGAAATATTAGAGATGCTAGTTGTGTGTGAATCCATGGAAGCTGGTTTCTTGAGTGAGATTGAAATCGTTCTTTTGTTAACTTTGATTGAAGCAACCTGCAGCTATGTGCTTATGTTGCTGTAGAAGGTTCATTCTGATTTTCTACGGGTGTTAAATGAGCTCGTCTCAAGATTTGATCAATCAGATATTGTTTGAGAAGTTTATAAGTTAAGCTCATATTTATTTTTTCAAGTTTGTTTATTTAACAATCTATGCTTGAGCAACGAAGTATGTCACATGGGCTGCCATGAATACTACCAGGTAGCTGGAAGCAGCCAAGGAGGCAATCATATCAGCTTACCAGCACATCACGAAGTAGTAGTTAGTTTGTTGATGGTTGAATGATTGCATGATGATATAACAAACATATAACTGAAATGGTTAGGTTGCCAGTAGGTTAAGCAGCTGTTGAGACGTGAACTCAGCCTATAACAAGGCATGAATCCTGTTGACTATTTAAGAAAGGAAATCAGCTGAATATTGAAGTATTTCTCTTTTGTTCTTATTTGTTTCTTCTGTTTCTTTCTGATTCTTTCTTTATTTCTCATAAATTGACCTCCAGTTGGAAGTATGAATGATAATACCGGTATCGGCCGTGACTATATTAATACCAAACATATCTAATAATATCGGTATTGGATATATCGTGAAAAAATTTTGAGAATTGTAAATTGATAGACAAATATCGATCATATTGGTCAATATATTGTGATATGTTTTCGATAGGGCAATATATGGCAATTTACTATAGTATCAAAATATTGCAATCGAGGTCCCAATATCAATATATATATTGACCGATATTTTTATCCCTGATTGGTGCCATTTCTATGTCATGTCACAAAGTATTTAGTATATTTACTCAATTAACACAGCAAGCTCCAATCTATCAGTAACCTCATCAAATTCAATTAGCAAGCTTAAGTGTTGATTAAAGCGTGGGGTTGGCTCTTTTGAAGCCAATATTTACTACTATGTTCCTCATTGTCCATGACTGCTTTTTGGAAAATCACTTCGATACACTTAATGTGTCGACTGTTATACATTGTGGTTTGACATTTTCCAGCTGGACTTCTCTTTTTTGATTATATAATGTCATATGAAATTTGGAAGAGTGCTGCTACTAGAGCTGGTTCCGTAGCTCTTCTGTGGTTACTGAATATTGAAGATCTTTGCTTTGAATTGTATCTGCCTCACTTAGTCCTTACACGTGTATCGATTTGTAAATATGTATGCCTTTTGTGCATTTATTGATCCTATCATGCTAACCCTCTATCATTTTTCCCCAGATAAGTTTTTCAATGATCTCACATTTTTGCTTATTCTGATGTGACAGAGGATTCTGTCATAAATGGCAGCAATATTAGCTTCTCAAAGTTGCTATTGGTGCAGCATGGAGTTACCCAATCATGGAACAGCTGTTGACAACCTTGGTTTCACATGCTCAATTTCCAATGGGAGAATCTCGAAGTTTGAGAGACACGCATGTAATCTGCTGATGCCTCAGAAAAAGTTCATGTTCCAAGTGAGAATGCAACAAACTGAAGTGCCAAAGGAATTAGGAATCAATGGACGCCCAGTCAAAATGGTGCAAACAACTGAGTTAATGAAGCAAAGAAATTCTTCAATTAATAAGGCTGTTAATGGTGCCAATCGCATTGTTAATGGAGTGAGCATAATTAAGAGAGGAAGTGGTCATGGAGTGGTTAAGAGGCCAAAAGTTAAAGACCCTGAAGGGCTTCCACCAATGGAGGAGCTAAAAGTTCTGCCAACTGATGAAGGTTTTAGTTGGGCAAATGACAACTATAATTCTTGGCAAAGGTCCTTGGATGTTTGGTCCTTTGTTATCTCTCTTCGCATCCGTATTCTGTTGGACAATGCAAAGTGGACATATTTAGGTGGATTCTCAGAGGATAATCAAGTGAGTTTTGACGTCTCCCATAATACTAGCATAGTAACAAAAATGAAATTATGGTGTTTTTTTGTTAATAATTTTTTGCTTCACAAAATGACCGCTTTGCAATGTATGGATAAGTTTGTTAACTTTTGATCAATCCTAGATTCTATGATATAGAAGCCTCATGCATTTAACTGCCTTGTCTTCATAATTTTTTGATCCCTTTCTACTAGAGGGCATCGTTGAACTTCAACTTTTATTCTAAGGTTCTGCTTGTTCTATTTGAATTTTTTTTTTGGTGATCTCTTTATGTAGAATTTTCCCTTATAATCTTTTTAATTTAGAAAAACAGACAGAAAAGAACAGCTGCATGGCTCAGAGAACGTGTGCTGCAACTTGGTCCAACTTTTATTAAACTTGGGCAATTATCATCAACAAGATCTGATCTTTTCCCTCGTGTGTTCGTGGATGAGCTTGCCAAATTGCAGGTACTTTTAAAATGTTTTTTCAGTACTATGATTATTAGAGTAATTAAAGTTTTGACAATTAAATGTCTTTGATTACAATTATGTAAGCATTTTTTAAATTTACTTAGACCTGAAAGAGCTCTAGATTATCTTTCTTTTATATGAAATGTGTATCAGGATAGAGTACCTGCATTTTCACCAAAGAAAGCGAGAGATTTTATTGTGGGAGAACTTGGAGTACCTGTTGATGTCCTCTTTAAGGAATTTGAAGACAAGCCAATTGCTGCTGCTAGTCTTGGTCAGGTGTTTGGTTTGTTTTTTAAAACATTTAGTTTATTTTCTGCATTGTTTTTGTTGTTAGGGTTTTTTTGAATGTGGGAAGATGGCTAACCTATTTTTTCTCTTTTCTCTTAATTATACATAGTGGTAGAGCAGTTCAACTGAGGAAGAGATATAGAATCACTACAATCGAGGAAGGAATACAAAATAAGCAACATAATAACCTTCCCTTGATTTACAGTAATCATGTTTTTGCCTAATATTATACTAAATTCCTTAACAATTTTTATAAAGATGATTTCTTGAGTTTGCCACATTAAGAGGCCTCTTTCTTCTTTTTTCTTTTCATTTTATGTAGTGATAAAGCAGTACAACTGAGGAAGGGATATATAATCACTACAATCGAGGAAGGAATACAAAATAAGGAAACATGATAATCTTCCCTTGATTTATGCTAATCATGTTTTTGCCTAATGCACTAAATTCCTTAACAACTTTTATAAAGATGATTAGAGTCATCTTCTTTATTCTCAAGTTGATATAGCTATTTATTATCGTCTTTGTTCTCAAAGTTGATTGAGCTACCCATGCTACTCAGTAGATTTTGATATCGTATTACCTCTCTCCGGATGATTTTATGCTTCCAGAATGTTGAAATTCCATAATAATTCTAGACGGTTATGTATAGTTATGGAAAATTTCTTCAAGCATGGGACATTTCTTAGTTTGTTATCATACTCAAGTCTTTATGGTAAATGGGGCAGTTTATACAAACTTTGTCAAGGCAGTGGCAGCTGGTTTTAAGTCCATGGGGCCAAGGGTGGTGTCTGCTGGCAACCAAATTTAGCACGGCTTCCTGGGAGGGTGGAGAAGATCCTAGGTGGTTTATAGGTCAATTGATGCATGAAAAAGGCAGCTCTGCTTTGAGTTTTTGTGTGATTTTAATTCGAAAAATTAGAATCAAGCTGATAAATAGACCAAAATGTAATGAAGAAACTCACCTACCAGCAGGAATGACATGGATCTTGAGATTGTAGCTGATTTATGACATCTTGGGGTACATTACTGGAGAGAGAGAAAGGAGTTGAGGGAGAAAGGGATAGCAGAAGAGCTTTCGTCTAGTTTTAATGTTTCTATTACATGTTGATAGGCAAGATGTGCCTGTGGCATGATATTTTAGGGTGATACTCTCTTTTTCATATTCAAATGCAGGATCTCCGATTGATTTGATAGTGGCATTCTTGCCCTTTGCTGTTATAGAATCCTGTATTATCTTATTCCCTCTATTAGAGACCCAAGTTTTTACATGCTCTATAGTTACAAGCTTATAATCATCCCCTATTCTTTTACAAGGTATTTTCCATGCTCGTGTTTGTTGTGTTGTTTTTATATTGCTACTACTACTATTGAAATGATAGATGTTAGTTAGGAGTATAAAACTATGCTTGAACATTCACTTAACGTCTTAAGTTTTTGGGTCTATTGGTCTCTTAATATGGTATCAGTGACTTAGTAATCTTGGACATTCGCTTAACGTATTAAATATTTTGGTCAATTGACATCTTGATATGGTAGTAGAGTTTTATTGATCAAGTGATCATGAGTTCAATTCTTGAAACCCTTAATTTTCTTATAATTAATTGTCAATACATGACATAGAGCGAGCTTTTGTTTTAATATAAAAAATACATTCACATGAGAAGGTGTGTTAAGAGTATAGAACCATTATTGGACCTTCACCTAACAACTGAAGCTTTTGAGTCCGATGATTTAGATAATAGTATTAACAATATTCTCCATGAAAATCTGCATATTCTGTTATGCAAGTAATGATGGAGTAATGTTTATTGTCCAAGGAAACCACAAATGTAATAGGAAAAAAAAATACTTGCATTGTATTTATTGTGTCATGACTAATTCATTAGATACTACTCTAGTGGGGATTACATGTGTCATTTTGATTTCTTATTTTTTTACCCATTGAGGATTTTTTAGTTCACATGATTGGGCTGATTGTCAGGACTTACAAACCCTGTTAGATGGGACATTCCACTTTTGTTAGCTATGTATTATATCCCTTATGTGGATCTAGCATATCAAAATTGTGTAGATGTATCATGGATGTGATTGGTAGCATTTTTTTGGAAAATACACTGGGATATGGATCCCCAAACAACACCAAATTTCTGGGTGAACTTAAAATAATGAAAGTTCTGCTTTGAGGGTGGCCTGATTGGCCAGAAAACAGGCAATTTGGCTACATTCTTTGATTATATAAGTAATTTCGCTCAATACAAATAGGCACATAGCTGAAATTTTAATCAACTATGGTCCAAGCTACTTCTAATTGGAGAGATATTGGCATGTTACCAGCTCCTATTAACTGAAAGATCTATCTGGATCCATGCCTTGTGACTTGAAAATTTGGATTTGCGAAACTCTTGCAAGTTCCCTTGTCCCTTAAATTAGCCTGGAAAGTTGTTCAAGTGATTGGAAATGGGTTTGAAAGAAAATGTAAAATGTGGATTTCTTTTGCTGTTGATTATGCTCTTCTATCAAATGAGTTAGGACTTAATGTAACATAAAATTCAATAAAGAAGGGAAAACATACCAAACATGTGAATGGTTATGTGAACTTTGTCAATGCTGTAAAAGCTTATCCCATTTGCTTATTTGAACTTTTTTGGGTGTTGCTTCTAGGTACATCGGGCTGTTCTACATAATGGAGAGAAAGTTGTCGTAAAAGTTCAAAGGCCTGGCCTAAAGAAACTTTTTGACATTGATTTACGTAAGTGGTGTGAACTCAATACCCATCCAAGTTAGTGCTTGAGAGAAATGCTTTGCTGCCTACGTCTTTTTTTTTTTTTTTGGAATCTATTTGAGTTTGATTTTGAACTTTGAATTGAAGTGGGGACTTCATTTGAGATGGTTCCTTCATTTCACTTTCTTTGTCCTTTGTTCCATGTTTCAGTTGGCCAGATATTTTTTAGTGTGAAAAGTCAAGACATGAAATAGTTGTAGTTTTGTTTGTATCACTTTATATATTAAAATATCAGTTCGTTATTATTTAAAACACTAGAGAATTGTGGACATCGATTGGCATGGCACTGCACTAGATTGAACCAACTGAATCAAAGTGGGAATAATTGATTTGGCATCTTAGTTGACTAGTAGTTTCTTTTGCTAATTTGCATACTATTGAAACTGACAATAGCTGTGTATGGGTAGAGTATTATCTTGGCTCTCTTTGAAAGTTTGTTCATCAATACAGTGATGTGCTTACTGCAGCTCTAAATGGGTAGCCTACAGACAATGGGATCCCCTGTGTTTTAAGTAGCTAACCGTATACTTATATAGTTTCCTCAGTTGCACTAGGTTTTGGCTGTGGTCGGAAATATAAAGCAGCCATTTGTGAGTGGGAACAAAAGAAAATGCTGCTGCAAATTAATGAGGCTTTTTTTGCCAAGAAATTGAGGCTTGTTGACAATAGACCAGAGATATTGCCATTTTAATGGGTTTTTTAATAAAAAAGGGTGGGAAAACAACCTAATGGGATAGTGGATGTGTGGCTTGAAATTTAGTTGTTGTTAGTTGGAAAATTCCCTCTCTCTTCAATGGATTGTCAGGAAATGGGCTTGCAATGAAATTTCATATATGATTTATTTTTATGCAGAGGAATCATGGTTTCTATACTCTTTCACTGCGAAAATGCTGCATGTGGTTTTTACAATATGACTACTATTATTGTGTTGGTTCTTTGAGGATACTCAAATTTTCTTTTCTCTTTCAGAAAATCTGAAGCTGATTGCAGAATATTTCCAGAGAAGTGAGACCCTTGGTGGTCCAACTAGGGACTGGATTGGTATTTATGAAGAATGTGCTACGTAAGTACTGATTGCCTTGTTTTGGTCTATGCTCTTATATTTTTATTAGTATTCTCATGGATGTTTGATAAGCTATTGTTATTAACAAAGAAGGATGCTTTTAAACCATTGCTTCCAAGAACTTATTTTTTGAGTCTTGCTTCCAATTGGATCAATTTAAATGTTCCCTGATATGTGTATGCTTTATACCTTTGGTTTTTATAGGTTTTTTTCAGCCCAAAGTTATAAGTTATTAACAGCAACCTAAACAATTAAGTTTATTGTCATGAGCATCTTCCCATGTTCTTTAAGGCGATAAGAACTGTCTTTTATTATTATTGGTCATGGTTGTGTTTTTCATGTTGATTTGCTCTTTTGTTACAGTATTGCTATGTGTTATTAGACTGCAGGAACTTTGTGCATGCATAATAGGATGGCTGCTCATGTTTCCGTTACTTTGAGTTGTAGGATTTTGTATCAAGAAATAGACTACATTAACGAAGGGAAAAATGCTGATAGATTCCGTAGAGATTTTCGCAACATAAAGTGGGTCCGAGTACCGGTATGTTTCTTGTTGTCACCTCCATTTTTCATAGCTATGATTTTAAGATTCTGTACCCACAGTTAATATTTTTGCATTTCTGCAGTTGGTTTATTGGGATTATACTGCCTCAAAGGTGTTGACCTTGGAGTATGTTCCAGGTAGGGAGTATAAAGTACTGTAGTTTTATGTTTACTAATTCGGTGTTCTACATCGTATGCTTGAACTCTTAAAATCAATGCATTGGATCTTGTGGTGGTTGATTTATTTTCCTCCTTTAATAGGCATCAAAATAAATCGGGTGGATCTACTAGATGCACGGGGCTATAATCGTTCTCGGATTGCATCACGGGCTATTGAAGCTTACCTACTTCAGGTTCCTAGCTTTTAACCATGATCCTAGTTGCTTATGGCTTCAGTATATATGCTTGAACTGGATTACAAATATACAAATACTGAGTCTTAATACATTAGGGGGCTATAAATGAGGCTAACTGAGCCAAATGCTAAATCAGTTGAACTTGGATGGTTACCTAAATGACTCAAATATGAGATTTAGTTTTTCTTGCTTAAGATTTATTATTACAATTAAATAATGTTGTTCTAACTTGGCTCTCAAACTTATGAAGCTGAAGAAATTGAGCTTGATTTATTATTAATCTTCAAGAATTCTGCGCAGAGGAGCCCCTAAAATGGTTGGATCCATTTTATTTACAGCCATAATGATTGGATCCACTGGACCACTCTGGTTTCAGCCCTCTTTCTCAATCTTATAGTGATATTGTGATGCAATTAATTCTTGACCTCTTCATCAGAACTCATTTTTTCTGTCTGCACCGTTAATCCATCATTAGTTTGTTGCAAGTAAACCTTACCAATTGGAAGTGGACACAATATGCGCAACACTCATTTGACCTTGCATGTTTCAATTTATCAATTGTAAGTATTTTGTTTCTGACAAGTTGAGTTAAAAGAGAGAGAGAGGCAAATAGAGGATAAGGAAGGACACCCATTCCCTCCACTGATTCCCCTAATCACCAACTCCATCCCCGGTGGCCATCGCCATCGTCTACTCAATAACTCCTGCCATCTCAGGACGAACTATTATATGATCTCAGTTAGACCTCATGAACTTTAGCTAAAGATCATAACTAAATCTACTTAAATGATTCCTGCATTTGACAATTATATTGAAGAATTTTTTTCTTGCTTTGCTCATCAATAACTGTTAAGTCATCAATTTCTATCCCACAAAAACTGGGATTTTTAGGACCTTGTGGACTTTCAGGGTCATAAATATTTTGTTTCTAATGCTTACAGTTGAAGTGAGAGATGCAATTAGAAGATAATAAGGAAATCCAATTTTCTCCACCAATTCCCCTAATGGGCCTAATCACCTCTATCCCTGCTGCCATTAACATCATCAGCTCACTAATCACCACCATTACCGAACCTACTACAATATCACCTCAATTAGACCCCTTTGTAGAATAGTACTCTATCTTCATTCTCATCCGATTAATCCGTTCTTTAAAAGATCTATCAGAGTATGGAGTAAAAGCTTAAATTTTAAACTAAAAATCTGAATTTATCAGCTCAAATGATTCTTGCAATTGAGAAAGACATTTAAGAATCTTTTTCTTGTTTTTCTCCTCAATAACTTCTATGTTAACATCTTCTAACCACACAAAATTGGATTAATAGGACCTTGTGGATTCTCTAATTGATTTATTCTGTTTATAATCATTTATTAATTCTCGCTGTATGCACTTGAGTATTGAAAACCATATCAGCTTCAGAATGCTGGGAGGTTGTCCCAGAAAGTTCACTCATGCAACGATCTAGATTGTCATTACTTTGTTGTGCTTCTCCATAACGTGTTCGACAAGTTTTATGCATTGGGGACATGTTATGCTCAATTTTATCTAGATCATTCCATTGCTTTGGAAGTATGTGTGGATAAACTCAATTCTTGCACATGTTATGCACAATCTCTTGCTTGATTTGCTATTCCTTTATCAAGACATCTGATGTCTAAATCTTTGTTTCAGAGTTGTATATTTTGTATAGCATTCTTTGACTTATGGTGCCTTTTAGAATCTTGAGTTGCAATTTTAAGAACATTAGAGGACAATTTAGTGATTTTGACATGGGGCAGGGAATCTAAACCTAAATATTCTGGTGGCTGTGGTTTCAGTGGTGAGTAGGTTGATTTGTGATGGTTGCTGAATGAGCCACTGCTCCATAATATTAATTGAAGGTGATTATTAGCTAGATCAGTTAGTCTTGCAGGTGTTTTTTAGTTTTATTGAAGTTAAACATTCTGTCATAGTATGTGGATATCTAATATCTGGCAGATTGTGCTTTGTATTAGAAATATTTGAAAGAAACCTCCACTATCAATAAAATACAGTGAGATTCTGTGAGTGCCTAAGCAAATTACAGCAATTTAATGGATATCTTCCTTTTTATCCCTCTTAAATGTTATCAAGCATTATAGCATGTGATAATAAAATATATTCCAATATCTTGGGTGTTAAGTGATTTGTCCATGATGTAAAATAGAATGGAAAGATAGTTAACAGCTTCAAAATTGTAACATTGGTGAAAGTGTTGTAATATTCTTCAGTATATAATCAATAATTTCAACAAATTACACTTATTGACAAATAATTATATGAACAGAGTCATTTATAAGATCATGTTGAACCCTGTGGTTTTTGTCACTTAGATTGTGAGAAGAGAGAGTGGGAGAGGTAGAAATAGAAAACTTTCATTGGTATTGGGAGAGTAGTTTTGTCCTTATAACGCAATATCCACTTTACCGTTTGCAATTTTTTTACATTGTTTTACTTAAAATATATTTTTTTGATATTGTTCAAGTTCTTGAAATTTGATTTGGAAATTTCCATTTATTTCTACCAATTTCACTCAATTTTCCTGAATCTGATGTATCTTATATTCACATCTATGAATTCAAAATTGCAAAGTAACCATTTTTGGTGATATTGAGTTCAGTATCTACCTTTCCTTCCATATCCAAGAAGCTATATTTTTAATAATTTATGGAAATTTATTCACTTATGGACACATATGGGACTCGTATGGGTATGTGGTACACATTAGATACTAACACAGGCCTTTGGGTTTGGGTGCTTTCGATACATCATTGTGAATTGATCTTGTTGAATTTAAAATTATCCTATCCACATGAGTTATACTGTGAAGTTTATTTTTTTCAAATTTTTTATCTCTGCAGATTCTGAAAACAGGGTTTTTCCATGCTGATCCTCATCCTGGAAATCTTGCCATTGATGATGATGAATCAATTATCTACTATGATTTTGGAATGATGGGGGAAATTAAAACTTTCACTCGAACGAGATTGCTGGATTTATTTTATGCAGTTTACGAAAAGGATGCAAAAAAGGTATTACTTTTTGATCTCTTTAATGCTGCACCTTTTGAAAGTTTCTGACATTTTTGTAGCATTGAAAGTTTGGGTTTCAATATGTATTCCAGAAAACTTTCTTCTAAAACTTAAAACATGAACATGCATGAAGATTTACGCAATTTTGTTTCGTGAGACTGATAAGGCTAACAGTAATTGCTCCCATAGATATAAAAACGGGCCGTGGGGTGCATTACAACTATTATGAGAAAGCCATGCTGTCACAATGACCATTATGTTTGCTGATGATAAACCCATGAGTTCGCGACACCACATCATTCATATGAATCAAATTGTTATTTTACTGAGGCCTTCATCTAATGTAAGAAGTAACCACATAACTATTTTGACTTCCATACAATCAATATTGAATTCCCCAACTGTAGATTGGCTGAAAATCAGATTGTACCCCAATCATATCCCAATGAAAGGCTGTTTATTTGATGTGGAAACCCCTATCTTAAAAACAATTACTTGTTGTTAGTAATCCTTTGCAAAATGTTCTCTTTCCTTGGTGATGCAACTTTCATTCATCTGAATTTTCTGGTTGGCAATATTTTAAGCAAGAGACTTAAAAGTAATGGATATGTAATATATGCCTTGGGCATCTTTCTGTTTGTCATAAAATAATAAAGGAAATAAAGTTCCTCCTTAAATAAGACGTGAAAACTATATAGGAAGGTTGCCTATGGCTAACTTGCAGCAAATCCTTTAGACCACTCTATTTGAAAACTGAAATTAGAACTGGATGTTGATGTATTATGACTCTGGCTCACTGCTTGCATTCCTCATTATGTGCCTTGAAAGACTTAAGAATATTAAAACATGGGAATCATTGAACGGATTTGATCTCTCACTGTGCATATTTTTTATGAAACAGTCCATTCCATTTCCTTCTGCTGGGTTATCTTATTTCTTTTGTTCTCCAACCCGTGAAATTTAGATTTAGGAGCACATAAATATCTCAGTTAGATCATTAGAAAACTATATGTAAATGGCAAGTTCCTGTGATGGTATACCTATACCACTTTCAACTGAGTTTCACTGCTCTGCCTTTTTGGTCCGAACTTTCAAGCTGATAAACTCACACCACACAGGTTTTGCAAAGCCTCATTGATCTCAAAGCACTTCAGCCCACAGGAGATTTGTCATCGGTATGGCATCAAATGGAACACATTTCAATATAGGGGATTGTCAGATTTGGTGCCCTATTTTTTCGATGTTATGCTTCCAGGATACTCAATTTGTTTATATTTCTAAAGTGCAGGTGAGGAGATCTGTACAGTTTTTCTTAGACAATTTGCTAAGTCAGACACCAGATCAGCAACAAACTTTAGCTGCTATAGGAGAGGTATGCAAATCTATCTATGGCAGTCAAAAGCTTTCTTTCTTGGACAATTGGAAAAACAACTTATGAGCTAGATTTCGTTTGTTTGATAAGATATCTATCATGAAATCGTAATAATCATTTGTAAGTTATAAAATTTGTTTGAAATGTGTTACTGGTAGTGGGGTACATCACCGTCGGATTATTTTTTTATTCAACTGGTCGGAAGACAATGCTACACCCTACTGTTATTTTTCTTTGTAGCTTTCGACTTATTTGAAAGTCAACTTGACTTATGTGCCCATATCTAGGGAAGGCCAGGTCATCCCCAAGTTTTTGATCGGCCACCCACCCAGCTAACCAGTGTTAAACGAAATTTCTTTGTGTGACACCATGATAACTATTTTCATGATTGTTTTTTCTTTCTTTTTCTTATTTTTTAAAGATTTTTTGGTTTCTCTTAAGGGAAATACATCGGTATCTTCATTTGTTGAATTACCCTTTATGTGATCTACTGCCAATTAACCTTTCCTCTTGCACTTATGTAAATTTCGTTATTCCAGGATCTCTTTTCTATAGCACAAGATCAGCCATTCCGGTTTCCATCCACCTTTACCTTTGTCATAAGGGCATTTTCAACACTTGAAGGTATGCATTCATCTCTTGATCATGCTCTTTTTTAAGGGAGTACTCTTGCTCATACTCACATTGACGTGCACACATGTAAGAGAACACAAAGTAGCTGACCAAGTGGTGCAAATTTACTTCTTTTGGAAGGGGAATGTTCTGTTGTTTGATACATGGAATCGAATATGTTTCTTCAGGAAATTTCTTGTTATTCTCGTGCATCATAGAGAATGTTTATCCTCATATCCCAAGAGAAACACTAAGACTATTCTTCAAGAATCTAGTGCTCTATCATTCTTGTTTTTAATATATTTGTGATTATGATGATAGGGAAGGGATATTGACACTTATTTTTGATATTTCCCAATAATTAATTATATGGAATCCTGTTGATCGCTATATATTTTTTATACGAGGGAGAATCTCCTCCGCCATCATTATTATCCAACACAAGGATTTGAAGCAAACTTCGGGTGCATAACCTCTCTTGCATAAACCATGAACTAGATAATTTTAAGTGCGCAGTTGCTGAAATTGAATTCAATGACCTTGGACCTGAGTGTATTGTCCCATATTGTCCTTGCTAACAGAACTAACATGTGTGGATTTCATTATAATTATATTTAGATCTTCTATATTAATTAAAATTTTGATTATTTTACAGTAAATTTAAGAGTGATGAAACAAAGTCATTAATTTATTGTTAACCAACATCACACTTACATCTATTTATAAACCAAATGGATATCAATACCAATGTATCTCCTAATGAACATAATCTTACCATTTGACGATTCAATAGTGTTTAATCAAAATACCTTTATTATCTCTGTCTATTCCACAGACATATAGTACCAGGGTGTTGACTCGGCTATAATTTGGGCTTGGTAGCCTAGACAACATTGTGGATGTTTTTCAAATGGACCCTTCTTAGATTAAGTAGGATTAGTAACTAAGCCATATTTTTTAAATGGACACACATTAGGGTTCTTAGCTGATAATATCCCTTGGCCATCTAGAGGGACACAGGCTTTGACTACTCTAGGTAAATGGCAAGTAGATGTAGACACTCTTTTACCCTCATTTGGCAAATCTTGAATAGTAGGTTTTTATGTCAAGTTACACAGATAACCTTCTTACTAAAGTTGGCTATGTGCTTGCATATCCCTTTCACACTGCTCGGCTTGACTTGCAATTGCTGGTTACCAAGCCAAGTTTGGCCAGTACATGACCATATCCATGCCCATATAGCATGAATAATAGTTACCTAAGTCTTATCTAATTAAAATCCCTGGTACTTTCTTGGCTCAAAAGCCTACCTTTGCCCTGTTTGGCCTACAGTACCATAATGGAAGGCTTTTGGCTGCACCAAACAGGTACCCAAGCCTGTGTCTAGGACTCGGAGTAGTTCTATTGTATCTAAAGCTGATCATGGCCCTTTCATTATTATGGAGGAAAGGTCTTATCTATACTTTTTGGCAATTAATTTTTATGGATTTTGTTGACTCTTTAAAATTGTAATTGCTGTGGCTTTTAATTTTTTATTCCATTTGGCTTCTAATTAATACTTTCTTAGGATCAAGGGGAAAAAGCACTAATCATGTCCCTTTATGCCAGTTTTGCACATCCTAATCTAACTAACAACCACATGCAACAAAGAAAAGGAAAAAAATTGCGACAGCATGCTTTCGGATCAAGATGCATTGGTAGCCAGACTTAGGTCTACCCAGCGGGCCAGGTGATTCAATCAGCCCATAAATGGCCCATTACCACGAGAGCCCTGCTTGAAAATTTATGGATCTAACCTGGACATCCCTAGTTGACACCCTTACGCATTGATCCTTTCCACGTAAGGATCCATCCAGTTCAAAAATGGCATCTGACCATATTAGATCCATACTAGGCCCAATGTTCCTCCACTCCAATAAAAGTAAATAAAAGCTACACTAGGTCTGTTTTAATTGGTGCCATAATGGTGGTATTTCAAGTGGTGAAATGCCTGGTTTTTCATAAGAGAGACCATAGGGCAATTCTCATTGATCTCTGTGTGGGGGTTTCTTTCATGTAAAAAAAAATATTAATTATGTAATGATTTGTTACCGGGAAAAATATGAAACATATACTCAACTTTTTACCATTGTTTTTAAAAAATTCTGTCTGCTGCTTTATTTTTTGTCAAATTGTATTTAACATATTCTTAAAATATCTCCTATATGTACAGCTTTGGCAAGAAGGGGTGTGGTTTGGGGTAATACTCCAATTTAGATCAAATTTTATTTTAGTACTAAATTCATTGTCTACGAAAAATTAAGTCAAATTGACTATGTATGGAGTTGTATATTAATGCACAATTGCACATGTAATGCTAAAAACCTTTAAAAGTGTAAAAAATAAATGAAAGTAATTTTAGGATTTTTATATGATGATTTGGGCAAAACTTTTGCATAAAATAGAATTTGTACTAAAATAATATTTAAGAATAGAATTGATAAAAAGTTCCGTTTGTTACTCGTACTCTTTATGGCCTACTCATTGAAGCTATAGGGCCACCCATTATGATACATATAACTTGTAGGAGATTCAGACAGGTGAGTTCGTGTAGGTAGTGTAGTGATTGTGTTCCCAACAAGAATTATTCCAAGCTGCCTGGTAAGAGTGTAGGTGCCTGATCAAGAATTTGTGGTCTGAAAAATATCAAGATTTGATATCGCTGTCATTATTTAAAATTTTTTATCATGGCAACTACTCAGTCTGACCTTGGTTTTGTTTCAATTGTTCAAAAATGTGCTTAGACATAATTGTTCCTTTTCACTTTTTCTGTATGCCCAGAGTTCAAATAGATGTGCTCAACCTTCTAATGTTACTGCTTCATCCTCCTGACTATTTTTCTTTCCATAGGAGTTGGCTATACTCTCGACCCAGATTTTTCTTTTGTAAAGGTCGCTGCTCCTTATGCACAAGTAAGTTGCGTAATTGTAAACGTGACCTAATTATTTACTTATAATGGCATTTTCATGCATTTTTTCCACCAAATTGTATTCCTAAAGATTCATCCTGACGACAGGAGCTTCTTGATCTGAAACAAAAGCAGCGTACCGGAACACAACTTGTCGAGGAGATAAGAAAGCAAGCTGATGATGTAATGTATCTTTTCTGCAATATCCCCCTTGTTCAGTTGCTTATGGATGCTTTGCATAAAAGTGAGCTGTGCATTTTATTCTGATGAAGCTATTACTTACAGTAATTTTTTATATCCAGGCGAGAGCATATACCATGTCTATGCCATATCGTGTCCAACGGATAGAAGAGTTTGTGAAGCAACTAGAGTCTGGAGATCTAAAACTACGAGTCCGGGTTCTCGAGGTAGGGGTTGTCTATTAGCATTTTGAGTCAATTTGTCAACCTCATTGCATGCCCTTCCATGTTCAAGTAGCTGTCTTTTGGGTTTTGTGTCTGACCGTACTTTGAGTAGAGAAGATTTATGCTCATCCAAGAGAATTGAAATTCCCAAGCAACATCCTCTCCATTTTTTTTGATAAAAATGTGAATACGGCTCAATGATTAAAGAATTAAGGCTGCAGAGTCAACTAGGAGTATTGCTTCTACATTTGACGTATTGGTCATGGTATGTCATTTCAAATAGAGGAATTTTAACAATCTTGACTCGCTCAAACTTGATGTATTTCATTAACAAACAAGATGAAGTTCATTAACAATCTGACTTGTTGAGGGAACCGGCACTAGAATAGGAAAAGCCAAAAATGGCCAATGTCTAACTGGCACGATTTAGCTGTGATATGAAAGGACTTACCCGTAGAGTTATTCATAATATTGGCCGTACACCCGATATTTTTCAATATATCTATCGATATTTGCTTCTTAAGTTATGATTTGTTAAAAAAATTGCATCATATACGTTCTAGAGATACATGTCATCCGATCTAATCAATATTGATATGTCTCAATCAATAACGATATTTTCATCTATGTTAGCAGTTGAATGCATTGCCAAACAGTGTCTTAAAGAGCGTAGAATTGCTTGTTACCTGACTCTATCAACACTTGGAAAGTTTTATGACATTTGAAACAAATGTATAAATTTAGCCTTCAACAGGCTTAAGTTTGTGCTCTGCCACTTTCTTGTCAATGATAAACTGGCTTTGCAGTCTGAAAGAGCTGCTCGAAAGGCAACGATACTTCAAATGGCAACCATGTACACTGTTTTGGGAGGTACCCTTCTGAATCTGGGGGTCACGTTCAGCAATCATGACAGTCAATTTGTTGCTAATGGATCATTTCTCGGTGCAGGTAATCGTCTGTTTCCAAAGCAATTCCATTCAATTAACCCTTCCTGTGTTAAATCCTCCCATCCAAAGAGGAAAAAAATTACAAAATTGCATGAATTATTTTTTTTGGTTAACCGCATTTACTTGCATATCGCCAATTTCAGGTGTTTTCTTGACCCTGTTCGTCAGATCAATGCAAAGGGTAAAGAAGCTTGACAAGTTCGAAAAGATGATATGATCCCAGACTTCCAATCCCCTGTAAGCGATTCTTCACGTATTTTAGTGTTCTTCTGAATCAGAGTTTACAAATATCGAATTCAGCAAATCCCCGCCTTGTTGGTGAAAGGAGGGGCGGCAGCCACCAGAAGGGACAGCAGCAGCAGTGGAGAAACAGAAATGAGAGGTTTTCATTGTTTTCACCAACTTTGATAACCCACATTTCATCTGATTGATTCTTGAAGAATAAGTGCCAAGCCATTCAATCCTTTCTCAGTAGGCTTTTTTTTTTTTTTTTTGGGGGGGGGGTGAAAGGAAAATGAAGACTGGTTGGAACCGGAGGCATGGCCCCTAGTAATGTAACACGGATTCTATGTACAATGCATATATGACATAATTAAGTCATTTATATTTGATTATATTTTAACAAAATCAAACAAAGAATATTTAATGGAAAGCAAGATCATGTAGTGCATGGCGATTGTCCTCCGTAGTAAACAAATTCTAAGAATAAATTGAGGGGTTTGGCTTTTGTAGAAGATGGTTTCCAAACAGTTGTCTGTTGATGATAAATGTTGAAAATTATATTAATTGAGAAAAAAGAAAAATCAAAATTAATGCAAAAATGCAACATTGATCTAAAATTGACACATACCCCGCCATGGCTGCAAGTTCCTATCAAAATATAATTATTTGGCCCATTCGATTTATTTAATTTAAAATTTTATAAGATATAATTTAGGTATATAAATATTATAGATGAGCACAATTTAAATATTATATACGATTAATTTAAATATATATGATTTATTTAATTTTTTAGTCAGCCACGGTTTGTTTTTTATTTTTTTTGGGGGGGGGGAGGGAAGAGGGTAAATATAGTATTTTATTTCAAATAAATACTGTGTGAAAAATTATCGTAATATATTCTTTTCATAATTAATAGCTTTTTTTGTGAAAATATTATTTATTTAACATATTTTTGGTAATATTTTATCTAAACAATTTTTTTCTAATAGTTTATATTATAAATATTTTTACGTAAGTTAAAATTTTTAAATAAAATATTAAAAATTTTATGAACCAGTTTAATTTTAATTATAAAAAAATATAGTTACAATTTTGACCCAAATGATCAAAACTAATTGAGCTTAGCTGAGTCAAATACATTCAGGGTTTCGATCATATCTATGAAGCTTCAGACAAATATTTTATTATCAGTAGTTTAACTATTATTGGACTAAAATCAAATTTATTGGACTTAAATATTAGATATTTTAATGATTGCATAAGTCAAAATAATGAGCTATACTTAGGGATATATTAAGATTTATTTATTATAATTGGAAGATTATGTGTTTAAAATACAAATGTATTTTTTTTGTATCAGAATAAAATCAAGTATGTTTTTCTTTTCAGACATAGAAATTTAGTGTATAACAGTAAGATTTCTTATTTCGCAGCCGTTTGCTTATTATTTATGAAAAAATAATAATCAACGGCATTCTTAATTTTTAAATTAAACTCGATTTTATTATAAAAAAAACTCTAGAATTTCCATTTGTTTTAAAATATTTTTGTTATATTATGCTTATATTATTATATAATTTAAAATATAACATATTAATTTAATTTTTTTTTATTATAACATGAAGCAAAAGCCCAACATAAGTCCTCTTAGCCCTAGATCTGACAAACGTGACGGTTGATCCAGTAAGCAAGATTCAAAATCGTTTAACATTAAATATCATTCATAGATAATCCAAGAACTGTTATTGTCAGTTGATATAATTAACAGCTAAAAATTATAATAATTAATCTGATAAATGTATACGATAGTTACATAATTATCTTTCTCATAACTATAGATGCGTAATGTTCAGATACAACCAGCCAGTATTCTACAATTGAAATACACATTCTTCTCCACAAGAAAAGACAATTGAATTCAAATAAGAATTATTAGTCCGAAACATCCAAACACTCTTAGGCCAACAGGATAAATTAGGTTATTCTTCCCATAAGTGTACTCTATTAAAAGCCACTCTTCCTTAATGATGAAAAATTTTAAAAGCTGCTCTCAACCAAACGTATCACACATAGTCTAATTCTCCATTATATACTCAATCCCTTTCAACTTGTATTTACACATTTATATTCCTCCATCTTTATCTTTAGTTTAGAATACTTAAAAAAAAAAAAAAGACTTCAGTTTAGGAAAAAAAATTTTAATTAAGTATCGGATAATATATCGGGGATTAAGTTTTATGTACCTCTTACTTCTGGTTTATTCATGTGGTATGTAAAATTTAAATTTTTAGGGACAAAGATCGAATTCGTTTCCATTCAATCGATCAAGTACGATCTGTTGGCCTAGCAAACGACGACCAACTAACCAGGCTCTTAGATTGAACCAAAGAATGAATGCAAGACAAGAATGATAACACACCAATTTTACGTGGAAAACCCTTCTCAATCAAGGGAAAAACCACGGGACGTTTAGTCCGTAAAATGCACTAAGTATCGAGATAGTGATTACAGAATAATGAGGCGGAAATGCACACACTTCTTTTTGAGTCTTCTTCCTCTCCTCTGTTTTGTACTCACTACAACAATTATACTCTTCTATGTTTGTCTCTTACACTCACACACTTTACCACCTATCCCACCTCAATATATATATGCAAGAGCATATAGAAATGCCTTAGAAGTAGCAGCAGCGGCAGTAGCAGCAGGACCAACGAGTCCTGCTCTGTGGTTGGTGCACGGTTCCCAAGAAACATGTGGAAACACAACAGTAGGTGGCGCACGCCTGCTGTAGCAGAAGATCAGTAGACATACTGGTTCCCAAGATTGATAGATCAACCTTTACCCAATCAGCAACGGCAAATAATAAAGGAGACGTTTTTCCAGAAACCTTAACAGGCTGTCACAGCATCTGGGCGGAGTACGAGTGGCTTCAGACGGTCAACTATCAGTTGACCGCCATCCGGTCAACATCGAGTTGACCGGAAAACCTTCACGAGAGAGATTTCTAACAAAAAATACAATAGATGATTCAGGTAAGTCATTAATATCTAATTTTACATTATTAATTTATAATGAAGTAGAATAATTTTAAATTTTTAATAAAATTTTATAGAGTGCACGATATTCTTTTATAGATTTGGGATCTCTCCTTTGCAAAGAGAAAAACGAGTATCTTGTCCTCCAAGTTATAGCCATTTATTTTTCATATAAGGGTTATTATTAGCTTTATGTTTTATTTAATGATTATTTTTATATTAAATTATAATTATTATATCATATTTACTTTTAAATAGATAATTATAATTAAAAAAAATGGATAGCGTATTTTTTCTCTATGAAGATGGACCGTCCTTCTCTTTATTTTATCCGTCGGATACAAATCCGACGGTCCATGTGTTTTAGAGCAAACGCACGTAGACCCTCTGATTAAATTTAAAATCGGACGGCCTATATTATATTATTCATCAAAAATATTTGAGCTATTAAATTTTACATTCGACGGCTCAAATGAGGAAAATGATACCCCCCAATGCCTATTATTGTCTCTCTCTTAGCCAAACTAACCACGCAGAACAACCAAAACAAAATTGACTGTCGCAAAGTTGGAGATTTTCTTCCCCCAACGATGAATTCTCACTTCCTTTTTTCGTGATCTGCACGTGTAAATGACCCAAGCACGAGAAACACGCTCGAACGTATCAACAGAAATCAAAATCGTCAAGGTCTGAATTCTCTCATCCTCACTGTGTACCCATCAGTTCAATTTCAGAATTACTATCTCATCGGCAAGTGACCGGAGCACAAGCAATGTGCATGCACATATCAACAGATATCAAAATGGTGGTAATAGAAGCGCCGAGGACGTACGGAATCATAATTATCAATTAAGATATGATGTGAATATTGGCAAAGCTGTGGGATAATAATGATGCCACAGAGGCATGCAGTTCAGAGGTGGCAACACCTGAAAAGAAAAAACAAAACAAAACAAAGTCATGCAGATGCTTGCATGCTCGATCTGGAGCCGTTGATCAACCCATCCACCCCCTTGATCTGATCTG